>UXGC01002581.1:0-10931 GCA_900480045.1 Eurytoma adleriae
CGCACGCTGTCATAACCTCAGCGTCGTAAAATCGTACTTTGCACACGTTGTATCGAAAAATATAGTTCGATACATGAACGAGGAGGTGATTTTAAAAATCACATTGTCGCACTTGTATCGAAATGTACTATTACCTAATCGAAATAGCTAAAAATGAAAATAAAACACGGGTAAAAAAGCGACATTGTGAACTATGTTTAGATGCTGCACGGTGGGATGTGCAGGTTACACTTTTTAGGACAAACTCCGATATTAATTTTAATACCAATGAGATTGACCTCGATTATTTTAAACATTATAGCGACAATAGTATTCCACTTTGTAGCACACGTTATAGTGCTTTAAAAAAAGATTATTAAAAAAAAACTGATTTTGACAAGAATGTGATGCTAGGCACTGACAATGACAAGGTTAGCAACAGAAATTACAATGATTCTAATTCTAATTTGTTACAATATAATCGCGGGAATAGAAGAAGGAAATCCCGTATAATTTTCTTTCCAAGAGCGATTTTTAATCTGGCCAATTCACGGAAGCGCAATTGTATTGCCACGAAGGGCATTTTTCACGGGACGGGCATATTTCACGTGACCCTTCTCTGATAGGTGGGCAAATTGCGCCTCGCACAGGGACTCGCGGGGATTTATCACGTGATCTATTTTTCACGTGTGGGCAAAATGCACTGGAAGCAAAACGTTGTAACGTTACGTACAAGGAAGTATTGCTTCCAGTGCGTTTTGCCCACACGTGAAATATAGGTCACTTGATAAATCCCCGGTTGTCCTTGTGCGAGGTGCATTTTGCCCAACTCTCAATGTTGCAGTACTTGTACGTAAAGCCCAGTCACCGCATGAGTGCGAGAGAGAAGCTTGCTTCCTGTGTTGTAATTGGACGGGCATTTGTCACGTGACCCTTCTCTGATAGGTGGGCAAATTGCGCCTCGCACAGGGATTCGCGGGGATTTATCACGTGGCCTATTTTTCAGGTGTGGGCAAAATGCAATATAGGTACAATGGTGCACGTGTACCATATTTCCCACTGGACATAGTGCAAGAGAGAAAGACAGCTTGTATTTTACTGTTACTGTTCAACTGCTTTTTATTGGCTTAAAAGTATTTACGTAACTATAATTTGGCTTGTATCTTAGTTGGTTAGTTAAACTATAGCTTAATTGGCATTTAAGGCTTGCATTTTAGAGAATAGTGCATACGAGCGCCATCTGCTTAAAGAAAATATAATTTACGCAAGAAACTGTTTTACCGACATCGATTCCGTGCTTCCTTCCTACGCTAACGACCGGTGGTCCCTCATTGGATGGGCATTTATCACGTGACCCTTCTCTAATTGGTGGGCAAAATGCTCTCTGGGCAAATCGTTACGGACCCCACTAACCGGGGCGTTACCTCAAATAACACGATATTCTGAATTGGCAATGGGTTGACAAATTACTCAATTAGTGGCGGATTTAAGTCGGTATCGTAAGGCTTAAAATCCTTCCGATAGTGACCTTTGGTGTCATATGGTAAACCTCGCTTTGCGTCGGGCTGATCGGGCGTAAAGGGTACAGTTCACTCCCCTCCTTCACGATTACTGCGGGTCCCAATAGAACTTTGGAGGCGTGCGCGTTAACATCAATATGGAGGCTTTTCCGAAATTTAAATTAACTTACAGTCAGGCGGTCACTAGCGGGATACTTCCTGTCTATCGCAGTTAGACATGGCTTCTCTAATAAACATTAAATCTTTACGTAAAGTTACATGAACGTAGTCCAATCAGCTCTCAATCAAAATAAAAGCATTACTGTCTGCTAGTGTCGGTCATAAAATTTTCAATAAATAAGAGACATCTAAACACCATGACAAACGCACGGAACGAAGGACAAGGACGGCTGCTTTTATCAAATCATTTTTATTCCTAACTTATGCATAAAATGTCTTGAAATTCAAATGATATCTTCGCACCATTATAGAGGGCACCATGTTGCATTTTTTTTCCAACATATTTTTAATTTAAAATAATAAAACAATGTCGATACCGGTACAACAAATTTCTAACCATAAGTTATACTTCTCCTCTTCAATTTTTATTTATCAAATAAGAAATAACTTACGGGTGTTACCCGCATGCTTTTCAAGATTCGGCATACTTTTCAAAAAGGCAATATGTACGTTCCGTGAGTACCGTCCAAGCTTTTGTCCATCGCTCTTTTCTGCTCCCATTTCGCTTTTGACTTCACAAATCTCCCTTCTCTGTTCTTCTTTCTTTCTCCTTTTTTGCTTCTTTATTTTTTCCTTTTTTTCTCCCGTTGTTTTCGCAATTCTTGAGAAATTGTTAAGTAAAAGTAATTTTTCAATAATGGGTTCTACTTTTTAATTTCATATAAATGAAAAGAAATTTGATTAATCGATTTTATGTGGGCGCACTTGTGCTACGAGCATACGATATTATGTACCGAAATTTATTACTCCAACACCGCTCACGTTCCCTTGGGGGTGGGGGGGGGGTACAGAGACTAGTCTCAGGGGCTTGCTCCGTTAGGTTAAAATTTAATAAATATACACATCTAAACACTAATACAAACACTCGGAACGGTACCACAAAGGACAGGACAGGCAGCCGCATTTTGCCGGTCTTTAATTAACAAGGGGTGGGAGGAACACTACTACCCACCCTCCTCCTCAGTAAACTGCCGCACCCCGCTCAAGCGTTCCGCGTAGATGTCCCGGGATCACCGAACGGTATTGCTGATCATGATTCTCCTCATCATCCGAGCCTAGTAGCTGGCGATGCTGAGGAGACCCATGACCCGTTCGTTGCAGGAGTCCCACCCACCGAGGGCGCTCACGATAAAAGCCTGCACCCTGACGTCGTAACCAAGGCCCGTCAGTTAATCGGCTAACGGCTGATATTTCGTTAGCTTCTGCTGACGGGACCGTTGGAAGACTTCCAAACGATTTTCGAATGGAATGGCTACGTCGATTAGGGTAATGCGGCGGCCGACATCGTCGCGAACGACGATGTCAGAAGTTAAGGCCGCTACACGGCCGTGGACTCCTTTGACGGTGCGGTTCACCCGCACGGTTCTAGGATATCTAATGGCTTGGACCAGCCTGTCCTGCACTTTCTTATGGCGCCGCAACCGAGCCGCGGAATACGTTGAACAGTGGTTGAGCGCAAGAGGGAGCGTGTCGAGGACACTATTTCAGTACTCTTGCCAGACCAAAATAAGTAGGCGTGAATCATCTCGTGGATGATGGTCCCCAAGAGAATAACTCTGATGGCCCTAAAGGGTTCGCCCAAGGGCCCATCTGATGCCCCTGCCGTAACTATTTCTGTACTCTCGCCTGACCAGCATAAATAGTCGTGAATCATCTCGTGGATGATGGTCCCCACGATATTGATTCTGGTGGCCCTAAAGGGTTCGCCCAAGGGCCCATCTGACGCCCCCGCCGTAACGACTACTTCGGTACTCTTGCCTGATCAGAATAAGTAGGCGTGAATAATCTCGTGGATGATGGTCCCCACGAGCATTATTCTGTTGGCCCTACAGGGTTCGCCCAAGGGCCCATCTGACGCCCCCGCCGTAACCACTACTTCGGTACTCTTGCCTGATCAGAATAAGTAGGCGTGAATCATCTCGTGGATGATGGTCCCCACGACATTGATTCTGGTGGCCCTAAAGGGTTCGCCCAAGAGCCCATCTGACGCCCCCTTCCTAACTACTTCAGTACTCTTGCCTGACCAGAATAAGTAGGCGTGAATCATCTCGTGGATGATGGTCCCCACGAGAATGATTCTGATGGCCCTAAAATGTTCGCTGAAGGGTCCATCTGACGCCTCCGCGAAAGGCGGCTTGTTAAACAGAAAAGAGAAAACGGCGTTTTGTCCTTGACCAGTGGATTGGAGTCCTCAGTAAGGCTCCACTGGTCTTAGATTAGACGGCTGCCACCCAGATGGCATGGTGAACTTATATGGCAGATGGAGCGTCGAATCCATGTGCGGGCACAGAATTCCACGCCCCATCTGGGGGAGACTGAGAGAACCTACTCACCCGGGCTCGTAGTCAGACCTAAGCGTAAAAAGTTATTTTATAGGTAGCAAACAAAAGGTAGCAGATGCATACCCTTTGCATAAGCCGTAATTCCTTTCGGCCTAAGGGTTTGTAGGCTTCATGAAAGGCGGTTTGTTAAACAGAAAGGAGCCTTACTGAGGAGTCCACTCCACTGGTTGTGGTTGAAACGCATTTTTCTCTTTTCTGTTTAAGGGGGTCGTATACCAAAACATTTTATAGTAGATAATTAGCTCAAAAAACAAAATTTTAAAAATTAGTTAAAAGTAGATATAATACCATAGATATATATTAAATTTGTGATAAAATTAGCTCAGGCAGAAGTCTCTAGGACAATTTTATCCTTCGCTATGCTCGTTTTACAAGTTTGGCTCCTGCGTAACCTACGGGTTTCACCGATGAACCAATTTTTTTGAGGTTGGGGTTAAATTGTTAGTAATTGATGTGATTCTGGTCTGAAGAGTTGTAGAAATTATAATTATTTTAGTAAATATTTCAGAAAGTTCAAAAACTGCATAATTCCATGAAATTGAAGAAATTTAAGCAAATTTAAGTATTTTTTGACCCCCTTAACAAGCCGCCTTTCGTGAAGCCTACAAACCCGTAGGCCGAAAGGAAGTACGGCTTATACAAAAGGTATGCATCTGCTACCTTTTGTCTGCTTCCGATAAGAGCGCTAAACTCTTGTCGCAAAAAAAGCCTTGTAATCGCTCAGGGTCTGTGCTGCGACTATTCTGTGAGGTTAAAAGGATGATCGTTAGCCGCAGCATACACATGCTCTTAATTTTTTCTGCGTAGGCGCCAAGCGGCCAGCACAAGATAAGGAAGCGGCCGTTTAAGTACGCGGAGAAGCACGCATGTACCTTCAGTGCAACTGCAACCGCACGCATGCAGCGATTTGTGCAGATCGCAACCGCACGCCTGCCCCCTCCTCCCTCCCTTTCTATTCACACGAGTCCCTCATCTACTTTGCATAGATCCGAGTTATAAAAGCGAGCACCACCTCTGCTATGTGTCAGTGAGTTTTCGGGAACGCCTACCCCAGAGAAGATCATCTTCAGAGCCAGGATGACGAACAACTTGAAGCGGACGGTGACCAAGTGAGTTTTGATTTTTAATACTTCTTAACGGCTCCCTTTCCAAAAAAGATCGAAGGATGAAGGCGAGATGCACCTTTTATTTTCTTATCAAGTCGGTTATTAAAACAGCATTTTTTCTTTTTGAATTATGCTGTAATATTTTCTTTGGATTATTTTCACAACATTGAAGTTAAAGTTTTACACAATTCTCATTTCATGAAGTTAAAATTTCACAAATTTTTCATTACATAAAGTTAAAATTTCACACATTTCTCATTACATAATTTACATACCCAGTTGTATACCGAAATCAGTGCATTTTTTCGTTTCATTTAATCCTCTTCGGGCACATTTCATCAAACTAACATAAACGGTTACACTGGGTGAAATATAACCCAACACCTTTGTTCCCGGTAAAATAGAATAGAATACAGAGAAAAAAAATATTCTATCTATAAAAGGGAGATAGCGATATATCAAACGCAGAACCAATTCAGAGCGTTATCAAAAAATACATTGTTGGATTAAACGGAAAGGAGCCAAGTGCAGTGATAGCAGAATCATTTATCGCGCGTAGCGCGCTTTCTATAAACTAGTCACTTATATTTCAATAAAGAAAAATCGATTGTTCGCCTATTATTTTTATATAAGGGTGTATTTACAGTTTTATAAAGTCATTTCATCAATACCGATCATTCCAGAGATCTTGAATTCTATATACAATCCAAAGCAAAATATTACGTACTATTTATATTTGAAAAGAGCTCAAAACTCAAAAAGAGTAAATAAAACGACTGAAAAAAGTGTAATTAATCTTTTTCAACGAAACGCTTATTTAAATCATCAACCATCTCTCTGTCTCTAATCATCAATCAAGATTCGTCTCCTTGAATTAAATTATAATTAGCGCATCTTATGCAGTTTCCGAGGCGCGGAAGAACCCGCCTCGGTAAACGCCTTCGCAGCGCACGATGAAAGAAGAAGACAACACGTCTAACTGTCAATCGTTTGGACTGTAAAATGAACAGAAATTTTCACGGTCAGACTTAAGTGAGCACTGCGGAAGCAGGGACAACCTCGTATAAATCTGTCATGAGCGCGCGCCTAGCGTGATTTTATCGTCCGCGCGACGCAATTTTTATTTCCATTTTATTATGCATTTCTCTTTGTTCAAGTTAATTAAAAAATTGAATGAACGAAAAAATCATTTGCGTCGCACCTCAAACCTGTAGAGTTTATTTAGAATCAACACATGAAATTTAAAGACTCCAGTGCGAAAAAGAATATAGTTGTTTAGAATTAGCTCAGCCGCGTGCTTGTTTATTTTTGACTGTATGTAAATTTAATTGAAATATGTCAATTTGAGAAGGGGATCACATTAATTTGACAGTGCTTTTTCTCCTAGAATTCTGATCGGATTGACTTGAATTGAAAACAGACATTCTTTGCATCATTGCGGAGGGCAATAAAGATTTTTCTCAAAACTTTATTTTGATTTTTAAAAAATAAAGAATATGTCTAAGCCACAAATAAGTCACAACATTCAGCATCTTTCACTTTTTTGCACCTAGCCAACGATCATAGAACCATTTATTCTTCCTAAAAATAACGGCTCTACACAAACCTAGAGCGATCGATCCTTCTTCGAGGATGAGATCCAGTAATTTGATTAATTAAATAAAAGAACATTTCAGATATCGCACACATCGAACCAGTACATTTCTTTGAAAATATGATAATTTTTTAAAATAAGCATACATCAACATTTTGGACATTTTATGATACTCATAGTCTGAGGGTGGTAGCAATAGATCTGCCGAAACGTCATTTATATGATACTCAAATGTATGCAGATCTTAATCTTTCTATAGAACCAATCTTCTCTTAAGTAGCAACCTCCATCAAAAGTAGAATCCCCGATCGTAGTAATATTCTAATTAACTAATCTAGTTAAGATACTCAACGCTTGTTAAAGAATCCGGCAATTTGATAAACGTTACCCACGAAAACATAACTAGCGACACTTCGCCAATTTGGACCAATTGGCGAAAAGTGGCAGTTTTTCGGTGCTGCGTCAGATCTCGCATTTTTTCCGGAATTCACGAGCCGCTTCTGACGAATTCATTATTATATGCGTGTCCGATTATTTTTCAGTCACAATTTGAGGCGTATGATCTCTATAGAATCTAAAAAGTCGTTTTCTTTTTCATTTTTTGGCTCAAAACAATATTATTCAATTTTATAGGCACCAGTGCAATCGCAATATTCATTCGATTAAAATCAAATAAATTTTCTCAGCAACTTCTTATTTTTGATAAATAAAAAAAAACGTGTAATTTAAATTTAAATCATATTTTAGGAAATCTATGACTTATTTGTAAGTATCAAACCCAAGAAAAAATCCTACCTAATACAATCATTTGATATCCTTACTGAGATGAAAAATAATTTTAAAATACAATTATTTATACAAAATATGCGTAAAAGAAAAAACGTTATTTTGCAGGGATCTAACGTGGTGGAAGAAACGCTCGTCTTTAGAACGTGGCCTGGTAGTTGCAGGATTATGCACAGTTCTGGCAATAGCCGGGCTTGCCATTGCCCTTGCTGTGGTTGAGTCGAATGAAATCTGTCTCACGCCTGAATGCATCCACACCGGTAAGTCTTCCTTTGGATCTCATTCTTCCTTAATTTTCCATCTAAAAAATGACTATTATCTTCCTCTAATCTCAAAATGTCCAATTTTCTTGGTAGTTTAGCGGTCGTGGCATAATTTTCAAATATGACTGGAGGTAGCAGGTCGCTCGCCATTTTTTCTGTCCATTTGAACAGTTGTAAAGGTTAGCGAACCTATTCCTAGTAGTTACACCTAAAGTGCCTCGCAGTTTAAGTAATTTAAGGATATCCTGCAGTACCTTCTAAAGTACATTCTGCAGGGCATCCTGCAGCACATCCTAAAGCACAATCTAAAGAATATCCTGCATAACGTCTTGCATGGCGTCTTGTAGGATGTTCTCTTTTCGACCGTTTTGGTACCTCCTGTAAGATATCCTGCGATCGTCCATCAGCAAAATGCCAGTTATTTGTATATTTGTATAACCTTTACTTTAAAACACTGAAAGGATAAGCTAGAGGGCATACTGAGGGATGTACTTCAGGATATACTTTAGGAGCTCCTGTAAGACGTCTTGAGATATGTACTTTAGGACGTCCTACAGCACGTACTATAGGATGTACATTAGGTATTAATAATTAAAAATTTTTCTTTACATAAAATTTTAGGAATGGACGACCTAATGTATATCCTACAGGGAGTGCTGCAGAACGTCCTACAGATGCTCCTGTAGTATGTCTTCAAGTACGCCTCGCGGGATGTACCACAGCACATTCTAAATACATATAATAACTGGGTTTTTCCCATAGTATCCTACATGGCATGTAATACTGGATGTCCTGCAGTATATTCTTTAGAATGTACTTTAGGATGTGTTACAGGATGCCCAACAGGATGTACTTCGGGATGTCCTACATGAATACTTCAGGATGTTCTACAGGATGTACTTCAGGATGTTCTACAGGATGTACTACAGGATGTAGTGCAAGATATCGTACGGAATGTCCGTTTTCGCAGGACAGTTGTGTCAGCCCTAGATTAGAGGCTATTAAGATAACTCGCATTGTCAATTCGAAATTTCGGATTTTCACTTTACTTTGCAAATAAATCTTAGTCGATTCTAGTGTTCGCGTATCTAAAAAAAATAAGTATTACCTGAATATTACATTAATTAATACCTAAATAGGTTAAACCTAAATTGTTAAAATAAACGACTTCATAAGTCAATGAAATAATTGAAATCTATGTGCGCGTCTAGCGTCATCCATTTTGGAGAATATGGACGAGAGCGTGGATCCTTGTGCCAACTTTTACCGGTTCGCCTGCGGCAACTTCTTGAAGAACGCCATAATTCCGGATGATAAGTCGGTGGTAACTACCTCCAGCATTATCATCGATAAGCTAAGGGAGCAGGTTAGAAGCAGCATTGAGGAGGAGTACAAGCCCAGCGACCCAAAACACTTCAAACTCGTTAAAATGCTTTACAAAGCTTGCATGAACACGAGTGAGTCAATATTACTTGTTTGCACATTTTGGCTTTCTTCATATTTTTGCTTTAAAAAACTGGGCTCAAAGTTACAACAAAATTCGTGACCCGCACATATGTAAGACTCACCTTATGAGAAAATAAATTTTCAAATACTTATTTTTTTATTAAAATTTACTTACTGAGGGTTATTCAAAATTCAATTATTAGTCAGTTTTAACCTTTTCAGACTCATTTCTTTTTTAATGGCCCACTAGAAATCAATTAAAAATAGATAAGGATCAAACGAATTTATACTGCATAATTCATTAATTTAGAATACAAGAAGACTTTTTTACGAATAGAAAAAAAGCATGTTTTAAACTGGTTTATCTCATACTTTCTAATATTAACCAGTACTGCATTAACAAAAACGAATTTTGCAGCTGCTATCGAAGAGCAAGGCCTGGCTCCATTACATAAACGTTTGAATGATCTGGGCGGTTGGCCAGTTTTGGAAGGTAACAAGTGGAGAGACGATGATTTCAACTGGAAGGAATTGATGTACAAGTTCCGTAAAATGGGAGAGTCGGTTAATTACTTTATCAACTTCACGGTCTGTATCGATTTAAAAGATAACACCAAACATGCAATCGCTGTAAGCATAAGAAATCGACATTTAAGAACTAATTATTAAATTTCAATTGATGAAAATATCAATCTAATTGTTACAAATCTTTAATTAGTGTATCAATTTTTTATAGTTGGATCAAGCCAGCTTGGGTCTGTCTTGGAAATATTTGTCTCAAGGATTGAGCAACAAAATGGTCAGCGCCTATTACAGTTATATGGTTGATATCGCTGTAATGTTGGGAGCTGATAAGGAACGAGCTGCCGAAGAACTCAAAGAGTCTCTTGAATTTGAAATTAAACTTGCTAATGTAAGTTCAACCGAAATGAAATAACTACATTGAATAAGCAATATTTTTTATGACTAATTAATTAGTCATTTTTTATAGGAAAAATCTTATTGAAAATCAGCTTTGTCTTATCGCGTAGAAAATCAGCTCGTCTGTTCGCATTCGCCTGTTACTTGTGTACATTAAGCGACTGTGAAGTGTCTTGTATAAAAAATTTTAAAAAAATTTACTAAATTTTTAAATTCCGAGACCTGACTCTTCGATTTTCGAAGCGCCGCAACGCTACTGCAGTCTACAACCACATGACGGTGCGCGAACTAACGGAAAAATTCCCGACAATCCCGTGGATGGAGTTCTTCAACAATCTGTTGGCGCCGACGACGAGCATCACCGAAGACGCGGTGGTGATGGTCAACGAGCCGAGCTTCATTTCGGAACTTGAACGCCTCCTCGAGCAGGTGCCCAAGCGTGTTCAGGCCAACTACGTCATGTGGCGCGTAACCGCCAGCAGCATCCACTTACTCACCGACAAGATACGCAAGAGGCAGCTTGCATACCTTAATGACCATAATGGTTAGTATTCTGGTAGGTTGGTCCTCTGCTAGTGTCAGATTACTCACCGACAGCTTGCCTACCTTTCTGTCCTTAATCGTTAGTGTTTAGATATATTACGGCTAATCTTACCGTTAAAGGATCTGAAAGTTAAGAATTGAGTAAGAGGGGCAGTGTGATATTTGCATGAAATAAATAGGCTTATGGTTATATGAATACAATTATTTATTAT
>UXGC01002582.1:0-10929 GCA_900480045.1 Eurytoma adleriae
TTTCACTCTGGTTCTCTGAAAACAGCAAATTAAAACAGACCTTTTTTGAAATATGTTAGTCTTCGTAGGAAGCGACGTAATGTTCTTATTCTGCGATGATATCAGACAATAATAAAAGAATACCATTTAGCCAATCACAAACGGAGAAGTACTACCTACAACAAAAAATGCGTCAGAAAATTTTCATTGAAACTACAGATTGATTTGAGTGACAACAATTACTCGAGTAGAAGCAGCACTAAAAACCGCCGAAATCGCAGAGCCGTTTTATCACGTAGTGGAGCAAATAGGCAAAGAACTCGACTCTCGATGCGCGAGAAAAGCCGGGCAATAAAGCAGCGCGCCGGGGAAGCGGGAAATCGCCGGCAATCGCAAAGCGACTTGACTTACGGGAAAATAGCCGGTGCCGTACAATCGCGACAACGGCAAATGACGCACGGAGAGCGCACGTAGCCCGAAGGGTGGGGGGGCTGAGCTCGCCGTCCGATAACATCCGGGGATTACTCCGTTGTTGAGGTCAGGCATCGCGAGAGCAAGGTAGCGCCCCGGCAACCACCGCTTCGCGCGCCACTGTGACTCCGCTCGAGCGTGTAATGGCTCAATAGCTGTCGCTCGCGCAAACCGGCTCCAGGGGAGAGGGGGGGGAGCCTCGCCCTTAAGGACCGCCGAGAAGAATGATCCGCGCTCCTGCTACTCCCACCCCCTTGGCGCCACTGCGCCTTAAACCTGAGATAAAGCCGCCGCCGACGAGCCGTAAAAAGCCTCGCCGGTCACGGACTTTTACTACTGCCGGGACGATCATTTTTTTTCCTTTCTCCTCGCTGCTCCGGTCGCGGATGCTTTCTCGTTTTTCACGGGGAACGAGGGACCTCACCATTCTGTATTGGTCGAATTATTGAGGAATCATTTAAAATGTAACAAAATTATTTAATAGTAATACAAAAAAAGCTCGGATTGATGTATAAGGTGTACCAAGACATTTTTTGTAAGTGAAGCTTTTTTCCTTAGTTTGAGTCTATAAAGTAGTGAAAATGACTAAATTTTTCATTTAGTAGAGAAACTGCATTACTAAATTATACTAAAAGAATTTAATTAGAATTTATTATTTTATTTACTTATGTATTTATTAAATCAGAATAAAATTACATCAGTAAAACTTATATTACTGTAATAAAATACAGTGTTTTCTTAAAATTAAAAGAAAAGACGTAAAAAACTACTTAAGACAAAAGAAACACATTTTTTATTTTGTTAATTGTTTATAATGTTTTTTATTAATTCACTACCCTGTCGCAATTTACACACTTCTTAAATTTTGCAGTTGCATAATTTTCAACGATACCTCGGATGAATTATGAAACGGAACGAATCGGCTGGCTATAGCCGCAGTCCATTACAGTGTTTGCTCAGTGGAAAATTTTAATGCGTAAAAAAGCCCTTTCACACCGCTCGCCCGAAACAAAAGAGCCGCAGCGGCGCAAAGCCCGCACATCGCATTAAATTCAATCGATTATAAACCAATCAAAGCTTACTTAAAAAAAAACGTACAAACAAACAAATCCCTCGCAAAAAAAAAACGAAACAAAGACCCGCCGGCAAATAACGAGGTAAAAAAAGGGAAGAAAAGGCGGGGGCAGGTGAAACGCGACGAGAGAGAAAAAAAGAGCGAGGCGGCGGCTGCGGCGGCGTTCGTCGCGTAACGAAGGTAATCGATACACCGGGGCGCGCGGAAAGAGAGACGCCGGATAAATGGCGACCCGCTCGCCTCGAAGACTCGCAGGTGCGCGGATCCCGAGGTCGAACCACGGCGGCGCGCATTGATTTCGCCGAGCTTTCAAGCGCCCCCCCCCCTCCACCCGCGGGATCGGGGGATCGAAGGGACGCCCGCCGGGGACGGCCGCCCGTGTGTACGCGGAGCCCGCGATTCATGCAAGCACGACTGCCGACCGACCGGCCTTTTATTACCTGAGAACTCCACGGCCCGCCCGACGGATTTTTATTTTACGCCCAGGACCCGCGATGCATTATTTAACGAGGGTGCAGGTTTTTCGGGAGGTGGACCGGACTGTGACTTGCGAATTTTTTTTTTCTGCGGTATCGATATTTGCATTAGGTTCGTGCGCGGAAAAAAGATTTTAAAGTAAATTTCAGAATTATACTTGAGTTAGCTTTTTTTACTGTATTTTCTAACGGTGGAGGTTGTATCTTGTATAGTGACGAGGGTAGAGTAAGAACTTTGAATACAGTAATAATTGTTTTCTAAATAAAAATGTAAAAGGTAAAGAAAGCTTTTTTGAAAATTTCGCTAGAATTTTTGTAAAAAAATATTTTTAATATAGTTTATCAAATCATCATTAAATGTACCTCGTGATAAATTTAATTAAGTACCTTTCACTGTGCGCAAATTTCTTGTAAATGGAAAAATATGTACATTAATAAAATAAAAACTTTTTGAATTTTACTCAGAGTATTGGTTTTTAAAAGCTTCATAACATCCTGCCATCGTTTTTTGAGAGAGGATTTTAGAGATGGTAACTTTGAAAAAAATCAATGTCCGTGCTTCTTTATGTTGTAAATTCGTATTCGTACTCTACAATTACCTAAATACAACCAAAAAACGTCAAATAAAAAAAAAATTTCTGAAATGCTCATTGATCTCTCGTAGAAAATTCATAGACTCGATCGCGGAATGTGCCTGCCGAGGCCTTGCCGGCAAATCCCAATAGCAGAAAGCCTAAGCTCTATCTTTTTCGCCCCTCATTCCCGCTGTCGGCTTGTCTCTATTTCCGCAAATCTGGGTGCAAATGAGCGCCGGTCCCTTTCCCTCGCTCTCCGTCTGTCTGAGCCTCGTCCCCCATTCGCCAATAATAATGTTAATTGAAATCGAGCGGGTGGGGCGGGAGGCCGGGAGGACGGCGCGCCGGCGGTGGGGCGAACTTTCCGCGGGAGGAGGGACAGTTTTGCAGAAGCATCGAGACCGCGGCACTCGGACGCCTCGTTCCGACGCTCTAAATAGATCAATTGCTCGTGATAAATTGAATGTTCAGTCTAAAGAGGTTCTAATTGTCCCGAGAACATTTTTGCCAACCCCCTTTTTAGTGGTTACAAAATCTTGCGTGTGTTTGAGGTCAGAATCCAAAAAAGGAACTTTTAAAAAAATTACTGTATCTAGGTATGTGTGCAGTACCTTTGTTACCGAGGGATTATTTTACTTTGAAGTATGACTTTCCGACTATAAGTGAATATTGAAAATCCATTGAACGTTCGTTTGAGTTTCCTGGAAAATTCATATTTAAAAATTTAAATAAGATTATATGATAAATAATAATTATCTCTAACTATTATTTTGTTTATTTGTACAATATATACTTAACTAATATTAATTTAATAATTTATTTTTATTATACACAAATATATTATTAAAAAGAAAATCGCAATTTCAAGTGACCTGACGATAGAGTACGTCTATACCCATCTAAAAGTTCAATTACTACGGATAAAACTGCCCGTGGCGAAAAACAGATTAAATAATATAATAAACCAAGAAAAGATCAATGGTCAGAATAAAATAATAAACCGCATCGATCAAAGCGGCGCGCAGCGGAAAGGGGGGCAACGGACAAAAGTGAGAAATTGATAAAATACAGAAGATGAGAATCGGAGATGAGCCGCGAGCGCGAGAAAGGGGGAGGCAACGCGAAAAAAAAAGACGCGTTGCGCGGGGGTGGAGGCTGAGCTCGCGGGGGATCGAAACCGCGGCCGCCACGCCTTTCGATACGCGTCGCACGTATGAGCGATTTGAGAAGCGCGATTCGCTCTCCCTTTTCGCCCGGGGATTATTTTTCACCGCGCGCCGGAGGGGACGGGAAAAAAGAGAAGGCAGGTGAGCGAAAAAAAAACGGCGGCGCGTGCATGGCCGGACTTATTTAACGAGATCGTTTCGATTCTTCGCGCGGGAATCAAGTTGGCCGAGACAAAAAAAAAGGCGGCGGGCTGAAAGACTAATTATTCGGCTTCGATAGCTGCGGGTATAATTGAAGCGGAGTCATGAATGCGGCATCGGCCTCTGTGACGGGCAGCGCGGAAAAAAAAAGGAGCGCGAGGAGGGAAAATATTCTTTTAATCAGGGAGCGATACGGCGGAATGGGGAAAAGCGAGCGGCCCGGGCGTTTAATTGCTAATTATCATTATTCGGCTTTTCGCGCGCGCGTGATTGGTGGCTTTAATGAGGAGGACTTCATTTGAATTTTTCCCGGGGAGAATTAATCTTTCACGAAGGAAGTCATCAAAAATAATTTATAGGTAATTGAATCTTTTAAATTAACTGATCGTTATACTACTTCCTTTTTAAAAAGCTTCTACATAAATTTTATTAACATCACTTGTGTGTAGATAATAATTAAGTTGTAAGTATTAATCAAAATAACGATAAGAGAAAAATAAAATGATATCTATTAACGCAGAAAAAGTATGTTCGAAATGCTTTAAAATGTAAAACTATTCTTAATTTCTATAAAAACGTTACATCCCTGTAAATAAATTAATCATAAATTTGGCAGACTATGCATATTCTGTCCAATTTATGGTAAATTTTTTTACACGGATGTAATATACAAAAATATATTATTAACAATTTGAATTTTCGCGCTTTACCCTACCATTCAATAACATTAAATTTTGAATTGTTTTACTCCTCGCCATCGCGCTCAGGCAAGAATAAGTGAGCAATCACCCAAGGCACTTGACCTGAAGCACACCGTGAAGCTCGAACGCGCCGGGGAAAGGAATATTTCCCCATCAAGCACACACTCGTGAAGCTCGGCGTTTAGTCCCGCGAAAATTCAACACCCGCGACCTCCCCGACAGAAAAAAAAAGAGCCGCGCACCTCTCGTGCGACAAAGCGCGAGCGCCGCCGCAAAAGCGCGCCGTTAAAAAAAAAAGAGCTAGAGACAGAGACAGAGAGAGAGAGGAGATGGAGCCGCGCAGCTGCGCGCGGGTGTGGGAGGTAGGCGAGCGTTTAATAAAAGATGCGCAGAGATAGCGCCATTACCCCGGGCTGCATTATTCACCGGGGTAGAGCAACTTTCGGCCGCCGCGCTCTCTCCCTCTCGGCCGGGTAGGCGTGGTGTCGCGCTTCCCCTCGCGCGATCCCTCCTCCGCGCGCGCAAGACGCGCGCCGAGGGAGAGAGCCGCCGCCGGCGTCGGGAAATGGCGTGTTAGCGATTTTTTCCTTCCTTCCTTCGTCTCTCTCTCGCTCGCTCGCTCCCTCACTTTTTTTCTCTCTTAAGGGCAAAGCGGATTTGCTCCTCTTCATACTTTTCTCGCGAGCGCGCGGCGAGCGCTCGCCGCCGTCGCGCGCGATTTGCCACCGCGGAAGGATGTAACTGGAGCTTTGGGGATTGCAGGTTCCCGGAGAGACGAGAGATTCTTATTGGATTACCGGTTTGCTCGATACTGGAAATGTGCTTTCTCCAACGTCTTTCATTACTGTATCAAGTGTCTTCAATTCAGAAAGCACAAGTGGTTATCGGGGTATATCTGAAGTCGCTTACAAACTTTTTTACTTATTTCTGCATTCGGAAAAATGATTATTTATATTTGTTTAACAAAACGATTCACATTTTGTTACACGACACATCAATACGAACACAATGTGTGGACGCGCGCTTGTGTGTGTGTGTGTGCGTGTGTATGTGTTTCTTGTTTTTCTTTTGCTTCAAATTAATAATCGAAACTCTCAAAAGTATAGATAAATAATTTTCACTTTGATAAACGACTTAATTTTGACAAATAAAAATTGGTCAGCCTTTTTGTTTTCTTTATAAAGTAAAAATTAGTTACTGAACAAATTACAAAAGTTGAGTGAGGGAGTATAAAAATGTCTGACCCATATTCTTTAATTGAAAACGATCGCTGGCTCGGTTAATTACAAAAGAAGTTCGTTAATTTACGAGGAGGGTTCTATTGGATAATGCGGCCATTATTCGGCTGAAGTGCGGAAGGCGTCTCCTGGGAACGTGCTCGATTTAATAGCGAAATCCTGGAGAACGACGTGTGATATAATGCGACTTGAATGATTTACAAGTCACTAGCTATTCTAACGGTTACATACCCATTTATCATAATTTCGTGCTCTCGTTAGAAGCGCAAACCAAGGACTACTTTAACATTAATAGAAAATTTAACCTCACATATATGGAACTTCCATCAAAGGACTTTTTTCTATTAAATCTTTAATTCCTTAAGTCAAATGATTAAGGTAATCTTCAGTAAGTAATAAAATAATTGTGTAATAAGAAAATTCAACCAGATAAAAAATATTTCATCCCTTTTTGTTTAAAATTTTATTTAAAAAATTACATTCGGTAAATTGTACTAATTAACAGAAAAAGTTTTTCTAAACTAAAAAACGTGAAAAAGATGGACATCTAAACCCCAACACGACCAAACGGTAAAAAAACCTACAGTAGCACCACAAGTGGAAGAATTACCAAAAGAACGAAAACAAACTCGAGCGGATACTTTTCAATCACTATCACTCGATCGCCGCCCAGGAAATCAATAAGCCGCGGCCGTAGTATCAATTAGCCTCCTCCTCCCCTCTCACCTCTCCCCCCCCTCCCAAAAAAAGCATGCGGCAGGGGAGTAAAAACACCTCGTCCCTAACGGCCGGGTGAAAAAGGCGGAAGCGAACGGGTTGGAAGAAAAACAAACGGCGCCAGCGGAGGAATTTAATGAGATTTTCGACGTGGTTGTTCCGCTCGCCGCGTAACGAGGAGCATTACTCGCTCTCGAGCGGGCGCCCCGTTAATTACGCCCCCCCCCTCCCCCTCTCGCGCTTCTTCTCTCTCTTCCTCTCTCTGTCTCTTTTGCGAGAGGCGCGCCATTACGTTATCCGCGCGCCGCCGGACCTCCGCTGCGGTTCGCCCAAATTGCCTTCTCACTTTGCAGGCGAAGATCGCCCCGATTACGACCTTAATTCCCCCGGCGCCTGGAACAATGCGTTACCGTCATTTTTTCACGGAGCGCGAAAACACTGGACTTTTGTTCGGCTCTGGAAATCTCCGTGGCTCTCGCGCGAAGGGACTCGTTTTTCTTGCGGAGGAAAATTTTATCCTTATTTCATTCATTATTTAAATTTTAATTTTAAAATTTAACCAGTAAATTAAAGTTACTATAGTAAAAATAAACTGATTAAAAGGATTTGTAGCTTTTATTTCCTTTAAAGTAGATGATCAAAATTTGGCTGATCAGAAAGAATGGTTCATCATTATGCTGTTTGTAATGTTAATTCGATCACAAAAACTAATTTCTAAATATAGAAAACACTTACAAAGATTGATTGATTGTTTAGAAATAAATTTAACGTAGATTACACACTTTTTAAAAAAAGGTCTGACAAAACGTTGACATGCATCACTGAATTATGAAAAGAACATTTAATTCGAAGAACATTTAATTCGATCACAAAAACTAATTTCTAAATATAGAAAACACTTACAAAGATTGATTGATTGTTTAAAAATAAATTTAATATAGATTACACACTTTGTAAAAAAAGTCTGACAAAACGTTGACATGCATCACTGAATTATGAAAAGAACATTTTCGCATTAGCAATAGAGCCCACTTTTCGCCCACTTTATTTTAACTATATTACAGTATTCAAAAAATTTATAAAACATATATTTAAAAAAAAAATCCCTACACAAGTATAAGCTGAAACTCGGTAGCGCTCACGCCATACTCGCCTTCAAGACAGGAGCAAATCGCAGTTAGCGCACACATCCATCGGGGAAGGCGTCCCCGGCACCAGCGGCGGGGCGGGGGAGGAGGGGGGGATCCACTTTGCGAATAAAAGCCTTCCTCCACCTCCGCGGCGGGAGCCCGGCGAGGCTTAGGTATACGCGCCCTCGGCCGTATATATACCGGCCTCCAGCGAGCTCTCCTTCGCCGGCGAGCGAAAGGGTTTCCTGCGCCCTCCCCCTATACCCAGGCGGGATCTCTCCCGGGCGCGCGGTGCAAAGCCGAGAATCCCCGATATAAATGTCAAGTTCGCCTCTCGGCTTGCCGCCTTTGTCCGCGTCGGCGAAATGCCTGTTTGCGCGATCGGGGGATCGACTGGGGACATCGATTTTCCTTCGCCAGATTTTCGAAAGCGGAGTGCTGTTTAGGGGCTGGCCTGTTGTGGTTTGAGCGAACGGTAAGAGGATAAAAGTTGGCCTATTAAAACGATGGTTGGGGAGATGGTGGTAGGAGATTTTTACGGAAGGTAAGTGATTATTGTATTCTTTTGAATGGAGAAATATGATGATTCATTTCAAATTGCGAAAAAAATTAATTTAGAAATTATTTTAAATCAATGGAAACCGCACTGTAAAAAAAGTAACTTAAAAATTCTTAAATCGCTAATTTTTTTATACAGTGTTTCTCTATTTTTAGTAATTGATGTTTTTTCACTATTTAGAGGGTAAATCATTTCTTTCGACCTAATTTTGTTCAAGAATTTCTAATTTTTTATCAGCTAAAAGTGCGACATCACCTTATATGCATCTCAACAAAAAAAACAGTTAATAAATTAGAAAATTAGAAGATACGTACAATTGCGCACCCGAAAAAATATTTTCTCAATTCATCGCGAGCACAATACAAGCGGCCTCTAATGATAATTGCGCCTCCGCCAAACAAATGAAGTAAGTTCCGCCCCCCGCCCCCGCCGCTCGGTACACACAATTCCCTCCTGAAACTTCGGCTAAAACGTCTGGCACTTTTGACTCCCCGCCGCCGTGGCACCCTCGCCGCCGTCGATCTTCGGGGCGAAGTTGCCGGCGTCTCCTTCTCGATTATAAAGTTATACTCATGTTCGCGGCGGTCGAAGGCGGAGGGAACAACAAACAGACGCGCGGCAGGGGGGAAGGAGGGAGGAGGGAAGGTTACGGCGACAACGACGGTTTTGAATCGCTCGCGCCGCGGAAAACTTGAGAGGACTGCCGGGCGAAGAAACGGGGAGAAAGGACCTTGAGGTATAGCGAGAAACTGCGCGAGATACTCGTACCGCGTAAGAAAGGGAAACAAGTAGCTTTTAGAGTAATTGTATTTTAAATCTCGGTCTTGAGTTAATTAACGCACGTTTATTGCGGCTTATCTTTTTTAAGTTGGAATAATTGTTAATCAGGTGTTTGAATATATACATAAATTAGTTAAGATTTTCTTCCGTAAATTAATAATAAATAACTTTTCTTATGCACTGCGATAAACTACAAAACTAAAATTATCTTCTTTTAGTAGTCTTTAGTTTTTCTTTCATGGTAACGTATTACGTAATTTTGTTTCATTTTTTACCGTTTATTTTAGTAAAAATATATGAAATATCATGAAATGTTATTCACATATTATTGAAGTAAGTTAACTCTTTTATTAGCTGTTAGCTCTTTTGTTACCTATAGCTGACGCTTTTATTATAAGGATACTCTAACGTAACATTAAGTGGTAATTTAAAAATAATGTTGGTAAAGTAACAATCCCTTATCCGTCGTATTGGTTATACGAAAATCTACCTTTCCAACATTTGCTAGAAATAGGAGTGAAAACTACCCCAACGCTGGGGTAGGTAACAACGCACCCTACTTTAGCTGCGACAGAGTCGGAGAGTTAGTCGTTACCCACCAAGGTATTTTGACCATACGATAAAGTGTGACAGACGGCAAAGACGTTTCGATTATTTCCGCTCGTCGTACTCAAACTACCACTTAATTTTATCGGCTTAGCAGTTATCTTCGCCAATTATCTAAACATCACAAATATCACCCTACGTCATAAAAAGGTACATTTGAGATACGATGATTGCAATCCACACGTATTATCTTCAATTCAAAAATAAAGAAAAAAAACAATTTGCATCACTAAAAATATAAATAAAAATAATAATCTTTCATTTTGGATCCATTTGGAACGCCGAACGAAAAAAAAGGCGTCGTCCCGTAGTACCCGCGCGAGCCGCTCCACCGGGCCGTAAACGCACAGCTCGCCAAGCGCATTCAAAAGTACCGGCCGCCCTTTTTTTTATTACCCCAGAGTAATAAAAAGAAAAAAACCTCGCGCTCCGCCGCGAGCGACAAAGAGCCGCGGACGCGTTTCGGTCAAGTGCGCTTTCTCGTGATAAAAAAAAAAAGCGGAAGAGTGGACGTTGCAACGTCGAAAAAAAAAAGGAGAAAAAAAAAACAAACACAGCCGCGCTTTTTTCATTTCATTTCGCGGGCGCTTCCTTTTTCCCCGCGCCGTCCATTACCGCGATGATCCCCCTGAAAGGATTTCGCGCGCGGAATGAGCGCGAAATTATACGGCGGCCGGGCGGCCAGGGATACGGGGAGGAAAAAAGGGGGGCCCCGAGGTAAACGAGCTGCGGCGAGACTGGCAAATGGGACGACAGGAGCGCGCGGCGCTCAAGCCCGAGCGGACGCGCGGAGGGGAAGACGCGCCGGCGGAGCCACGAGAAAATGGGAAATTAGCGAGATCGACGTAATAGAGGCCAAAATGCTCGCTAATGTACTTCTTTAGTTTACTTTTTTTTTCTCGGAGAGGATGCTTTGTATTACTAATGAAAATTTTTTATATTTTGGTGTAACCGTATATGTCTATATATGTGTGTTAAACCGTAACTACTTTCAAGCAAAAATTTAGATTAATTCAAAATTTTGCGCACAAATTGAATGTCTATTGAATTATGAAGAGTCTAGTTTATTTATCTTACCCAATTGAGCTGTTTATAGCACTATAATAAACTTTCGGTTTACCGAAGAAAAGCACATTTCAAAAAAGGTCTATTTTAATTTTCCATTTTTTAATCACCCCTGGTAGAAAATTGACCATATTCTGGGCAGAACTTCTGGTCAATAAATGTTAAAATGACGTATATCTAAAAATGTTGC
>UXGC01002583.1:0-10923 GCA_900480045.1 Eurytoma adleriae
ATTATAAATTTTTTAATCAATGATCAATTTATTTGAAAATTAATTGCAAAATACCTTGTGCCCAACAGGTTCTTATAAAACTTGATCAGATATGGGAGTTGACTAGATTTACTTTTATTTTATTTGGTATAATAATTCATTTATTTTATATAAGTTGGCCAGGCCAGAAAGTGATTACCCGCAGTGTAGGACTATTTCAAGATTCGTAAGTGTCGTAAAATATTTTCACAACATCAATGTTTATCTGCGTTGCGATTAACTTTTTTTACGTATAATACTATAGCTACTTAAACGAATGGTACAACATCCCATTGAAAGCTCAAAAATTACTAGGTTTCTTAACATTAAGATGTTCAAAGCCTTGTCAACTAACCGCTGGAGGAATATACGTTATGAATTTTGCCAATTTTGCGTTGGTAATGTTAAAAACACTTTTGATAGCTAATTGTTTGTCTTTTTATAGTCATTAGTTATTTATAATATTTCTTTTAAGATTGTAAAAACATCGTTGTCTTATATGACACTTTTTGCATCATTAAGATAAAGAGTTTATGGAATCAATGCATGTGGTGATGATAGCTAACGGTATTGAATGATAGTCAACCAAAATTATAATATGCTTGCTTAAAATAATTTCTTATGATGCTGCAAAATGGTAAATTTGCATATGTAGAATTATATCCTTGCAGCAAGTAAACTTTTTCGGAAGAAAAATAGTATAGTAATGCACTAGATGCAAGTACATATAAATTAATAGGACAAGTTAACGACAGAAACATAAATTTCGTGATTCCTCACGATTCATGTGATGTGTAATATAATATTTACTAAATAAATAAAAAGTCTATTTTTAATTAATTACTTAAAAGAAAAATTATTTGAACACTTTCGAATATTTTATTACATGTGACAAAAGGCATGTTACATTTTTAATTATACAATTTGATATACTAGCATACGCCGGCTCTTCTCTGAAATGCAAAAGAAATCAATAGTCAACAGCTCTTTCTTTTGTCACCATGAATCATAAATGCGATTATAATTACAAAGGTTAATAACATTTTACGTGAATAGGTAATTCGAGAAGTGAACTCTTACTGAAGAGGTATATCCTCTGTTATAGCAGATGCACCCTTACCGAAAAATCCTGCAGGACTCCTGCAGGAAACCCTGCAGGTAATTCGTGGTTTTTCCTGCAGGATTTCCTTACAGGATCATACTGCAGAAAAATGTGACGGATGGCAACCCATAATTTCCTGCAGGTCTATCGTACAGGAAATCGTTCCTGCGGGAAAAACCGCGAATTACCTGCAGGATGACCTTCTCGGTAAGGTAAGATGCATATTTACAGAGTTATTATTTTATTAATAAAAATTAATGAATTATTTTTGCTTTTTGGCCCCACATTGAGATTTGCAGTTGTATTGACAATTTATAGTTACTATTTTTAAGGTTCTGCAAATCGAAGTAGACCTATCAAAGAAGGTGTTTCAAAGATTTAGATCATTTGGCAGTTCCATTAATTTATTATCATATTTCTGATGGTTGTTTGAACAAACTGTACTTTTGAATACCCTGCTTCAAAAAACTAACTGGGAACTCAGCTGGGAACTGTACTGGGAATTCAGCTGGGAACTCAGCTGTGAACTGAGCTCGGAACTCAGCTAGGAACTCAGCTAGGAACTCAGCTACGAACTCAGCAGGGAACTCAGCTGGAAATTCAGCTGGGTATTTTGGCAATAAAATCAGAAATAAAAATCAACCGGGTACTGAGCTGGGATCTCAGCTGGGAACTGAACTGGGAACTGAGCTAAGAACTGAGCTGAGAATTCAGCTGCGAACTCAGCTAGGAACTCAGCTGCGAACTCAGCTGCGAACTCAGCTGCGAACTCAGCTGGGAACTCAACTGCGAACTCAGCTGGGAACTCAGCTGCGAACTCAGCTGGGTATTTTGGCAATAAAATCAGAAATAAAACTCAGCTGGAAATTCAGCTGGATATTTTGGCAATAAAATCAGAAATAAAAATCAGCTGGGTACTGAGCTGGGAACTGAGCTGGGATCTCAGCTGGGAACTGAACTGGGAACTGAGCTGAGAACTGAGCTGAGAACTCAGCTGCGAACTCAGCTGGGACCTCAGCTGCGAACTCATAAAATCAGAAATAAAACTCAGCAGGGAACTCAGCTGGAAATTCAACTGGGAATTTTGGCAATAAAGTCAGAAATACAACTCAGCTGGGTACTGAGCTGGGAACTGAGCTGGGAACTCATCTGGGAACTAAGCTGGGAAGTCAGCTGTGAAATGCGGCCAAATTAGGAGCTGAGTTTCCAGCTGAGTTCCCAGTAGGGTACCAGCTGGGTTCCCAGCTGAGTTCCCAGGTAGTTTTTTGCAGCAGGGTATAACTTACCAAATGTGTAATATACAAAAGTATACTATTACTGTTCTTTTATTATGTTATTGTCAGTCTAGGTAAATATAGCTTCATAATTTTGAAGATTATCGTTAAATATGTATATAGAGAATTTCGTATTAGATGGAGAACATTTTGTAGATAAAGATTGATATTATCGAAAAAGTTATATATTTGACACTGCACTGTATCCACCATAAAAGCTTTCTTCTCTAATTGCAAAATCGATTTTTGTCAATATGTAGTTTGTAAATGAAGTAATGTAGGTCCGGTGCCTAGGTAGTAAAGTGGAATACGGTCGTACCGACAATTTAACAAAGTTGCACGCAAGCGGAGGCACTTATAATTACAAAACGTAGGTGGGACATTGTCACCTACACCCTTAGATAACAATCGTCCGACAGTAACTAAAAGTAAAGCTGAAATTAATCGCATTGGCCTTCATTTTCATAATAACATAATAGCATAATTCGTGTGAAAACAAATGCTTGGGTTCTAAGTGTAGTGTAGAATTCTAAATGTAACGCCATTTAGTTTACTACTTAACGACGGCGTTGCGTTCAGCTACAAAGACTATCCCATCATACAAAACAAAATATAGTTTGCGCCACCAAAAGTAGCAATGGATTTAGTGCATTGCTTATTCATATCGACACTTACGTCACTGTGCAACAGTTCACTGTCTCCGCAAGATGTGCAGTGGTTCAATTACACCATGCTACAAGTAGTAAGACGCATGGACCCTCATCACATTTATATCTTTACCAATACCTCACTACCTGCAACGACAAAAGAGCAAGATTACTTTTACAGAAAGACTCAAGACATACCTAGTACAAAATTGGACCTGTCGACCATAGCACCGTCAGAGCAGATCACTCAATTATTTAAAACTTGGCGACATGATAGCTTGCAAGTGATGGTTCACAATGGATGCTTCTACGATACTGGTAAGCAATTTTTTGACTTGTACGAAAAATTCGCTACGCATTACCAACGACCTACATTTTTGGTATTCGAGTTCTCTGACGAACCGTGTGCTGGCCAAAGTTACAGATTTGTTTTCGAATACGCGTGGTCGAAGAAGATCCTTGATTTCTCTTTGCTGAAGGTACAATCAAAACAGAAACCTCTGCTTTTGCATTTCAATCCTTTCTACGATACTTTGAGCGCTGATACTTTCAGTGCAGATCTGCCATTGTTTCCTGATAAATTGAGAGACGTCAATGGTTACGAATTGAAGCTACCTTATTTCCATTTACCACCGATGCTCAATGTCACGGAGAGAGATGATGGCACGGTAGTGGTAAATAATGGATTATATTTTTCACCGTTGAAAGTTGCTTTAGAATCAATGAATTTCTCTGTAAAATATGTCAAAGTCAAAACTATGGACGAGGCATACACGATGCCCGCGTACATGAATCAATGCCTAGTTCTCTTCAAAAGTGGAGATATCAATATGATGATTTTGCCAGTAATTCGTAGATTCGGGGGAGAAAATACGCTTCTGTATTTGTATCTGGCCCAAAACTGCTTTGCAGTTGTATCCATCGGACCAAAAGTAAAAGTGGCTTCGATGCAATTACCAGTAATCATTTTTGTTATCATCATCATCGTACCAATTATATTTTTGTTCGTCAATCTGATCTCGCACAAAGTGGCACCCATCCGTGAGAAAATCGGTATATTGAATGTCATAAGAGTATTCTTTGGAGCGTCTCCCGTACCTCAGCCGCGATCTCTCTTCAACAAGACAATCTACACGTTCATTGCCTTTTTGTCGATGTTCTATTCTTTCGATTTTATTTCGCAGTGCACGGAGTTGCTAATGACTCGGGATCGGTTAAATTTTGACACTTTCAGGGCGATAGACATATCCAACCTGACCGTCTTTTCAAGCGTGAAGCTCGACGACACGCTTGTGGATTTAGAGGACAAACATACGAGGAATGTGATGTCGAAGATGATGATCAACGATACGGGATGCTCTGATTCTATGAAGAATGACAAACTGGTGATTTGTTTGCACCCCCACCTGAGGGCCATGTACGATTTGTCAAGAAACCGTAATCTCTCAAAGAGGTACAAGATGTCGAAGGAGGTATTGACCTGTGCGAAACTGATCTACGCGTTCGAAAAAGCATCGCCTTACTTCGGGAGATTCCAGCGAATTTTTAACTTGCTCGACGAAGGCGGTATTTCTACCTGGTTGTACAAGAAAGATTATTTTGCTTACGCAGATCCAAAAACACCGGGAGTCAAATTGAGAAATATTATATTGCCGCAGGTTCGGATAGTTTTGATAGTTGGTTACTGCATGTCGTTTGCTAGCTTCTTCTTTGAAATAGTAGTTAGAAAAATGAAGCGACTTATGCAAAGAAATTGTTAAGGAGCATTGACTTTAGGAGATGCACATTTACTGTTTTTTCAGAATAATATACTATATACTGTTTTAACGCCACATAGTAAGGGTATAAACGTAGACTAGTGATAGTGTGAGAACCGATTAATAAAACTTTACCAATACCGTTAATTATACGTTAAAAAATTGTAATTATTTCAGTATTAAATGAAAGTGTGATTTAATATAATCAAGTATTCTGCGTCATGCATTCCTTTCTTTTAGTATGAAAAAAATCGCTTTTACTTTAAAACTTGAGTGTCTCATAGTTTCCTTTTCCAGACTTCTCTTCACCCTACTCTCCTCTACGTGTCCCAGATAGCACAGTTCATTCTAAGAATGTACAGTAATGTTCTTTGAACGGCGAATTAGAAGATTGATATATAATTAAGTTCCAAGAACATTCTTGTGATTAACAATGTTATGCGTTAGCCTATCAATAATTTCTCTACAGAAAAAAATCAGGTGGTGAATCACCTGATGATTTGACATGATTTATCATCTGATAAATCGTCTGATATTTGATAAATCAGGTTATAAATCAGCTAGTATCTGATAAATCAGGTGATAAACCAGACTCGTCTGATCTATCTGATCCGTCACCTGATTTCTTACCTGATTTATCCAATATAAACTGATTTATCTGACATCAGCTGATTTATCACCTGATTTATCTGACATTAACTGATTTATCAACTGATTTATCTAAGATCAGCTGATTTATCACCTGATTTATCTGACATCAACTGATTTATCACCTGATTTATCTGAGATCAGCTGATTTATAACCTGGTTTATCTGACATCAGCTGATTTATCACCTGATTTATCTGACATCAGCTGATTTATCACCTGATTTATCTGACATCAGCTGATAAATCAGCTAATAAATCGTATCAAATAGCCGGATGATTTATCAACAGAATTGTGTCAGGAGAGTTACATTGAATCTAGTTTATATTACAAATTTTCGCTAGTCATTCATTATATTTAATATCTACTAATCGTTCTTACATATCAACCGTGGTGAAATCTTGTCGCTTGCGAGAGAAAAAGTATATATTTCGATAATCGCCACCTAGCGGTGAAGTTTCCAGATACTAGAGGTTGTTTCAAGAACGTTCCCAGAACATTATTATAGGACCGAAAGAACTAATAGAAAAAACTTTTTGGGTTCGCCACAAGAACATTTTTGGAACGTAATTACATCAAAGATCTAATTCTTCGTTCAAAGAATGTTACTGAAATGTTGTATAAGAAATCGTATGCTGACATTTTAACGTTCTAGGAACGTCTCGGGAACATTGTAGAAGCATTCACGTGGAACGTTCCTTTTGTTTCTCTGCAGTAACCTTCTAGGAAGGTTCTTAGAACAAACTGTACTATCTGGAGTATTCTTATCTGCATTGGTCTATCTCACTTTGTATACTTACTCTTCCGTTAACTTCTACAGATTTTCTGAAGCCAATAAAATAACTAAACGACTATCGAAGATGATCCTTTGAATCAATTGTTTTGTTCCTTTATCCTTTTGTTCCTCTGAATTAATTGTTTACCGAAAAATAAAGAAATATTAATAAACATTTTACGCTGTAAGAGATATACACGCTATGATTGAAATAAACAATGGGGACCACCTAGTAAACTTAAGTAAAATCAATTCAGTTATTTATCATTATTAATCAATTAATTAAACATGATATATTTTATGTAATTTATGATTTTCTTTAAGCAGAAAAATAAGCAGAATTTAATTAGAAATCGATACAAATTTTCTGAAGATGGTTCATTTTTGCGAAATAATAAAAATAATAAACAATAATAAAAATTTAATATCTGGAACTATGATTCACTTTTACAATTTTTCCACAAAATATGAAAATATTCTGTAGGAAATCCTATAAGAACAAATCTTATAAGAATAACTGTCTTATAGGAAATCCTATATAGGAATCCTATAGGAATTTCTATAGGGTTTTCGCGCTAAAAAACTTATAGGATTTTCTATAGGTTCTCTAGCGCGAAAAAGCTATAGGAATTCCTAAGGATTCAAGGTTTCCTATAAGATTTCCTACAGGCGTCCTATAAGGAGGATATTTTTGCAAGCGATATATCAATAAATTGTCTTTTAATTATTATTTAATGTTAAAAACATGTAAGAAACATTCTATATGTATTGCAAATAGTATAATAATTCTATTCACTTTTGACTATTTCTTAAGTTTATTATATATATTATCTCCTATAATCCCCTATATAAATACACATCCAAAAAAATCTCAAACACATTGTTGTGTTTCGTGAGTGTGCACAAATACGTGTCACTTTTGAAAGCCCGCAAACGGCAAGAAGTAGAAAGTCGACACTACGAGACATACTTATTCGCAGAAAACATTTTTTTCAACTTAAGAAAAAAAATTTCGAGTTCAAACATCAAATAAATATTTGAAATATTGCCCGTGAGCAACGCAAAGTACACACGAACACTGAAGTTGTTAGTCTTGCAATGATGTCATCAAAGTTTCCGCATATCGCACACATCCTTCCTGTGGCTCGAGAAATCAGTCGCGTTCATTAAGTCGACAGTCCAAGTCTAACCGCGCCTGGGAGATGTTGCTGCGGCGCGCGCGCGCGAACGAGCATTAAAAGAGTGACTATGTCGCCGGTGCGAGGAGGTGCTGATCGTTAATATCGAGCGTAAAAAAAATATTGGCAAGTGGACGATTTCAACGTGAACGATGGAGTGTTTACTGTTTAATGTTCGGCATTAAAAAGACTTTCAAAACGACGAGTGGAACATGTAAGCTGAAGTCGATTGTATTTTAATTACATTTATGTTTATTTATTTATTTCTTTTGTTTATCTTCTTTTTCTATTTTTTTTTTTGTTTATTTATTTATTTTTCTGTTCATTTACATTTCTTAATGTTTTGCGCATTATTATGTTTTGTAAAAAACATTATACGTTTGCTAATTAAAATACCGCGTGGTGTTAATTGATTCTGTTATCGCTAAATTTGTGATATGAATGAATGTAATTATAATTTTCGATAAAATAAAAAAAAAATAAGTTTTTAGTGATAAAGAATAGATAACTTTGGCGGCGTTGACATAATTAGATATAAAAAAAGTATTTTTTTTATCTATTCACATTTACTTTCATGGCATTTTCACACTAAGTTTTTTCAGTTTGTAATATTTAAAATAAGTGTATATATATAGTACATAGTAATTATACGCACGTGTAATACAAGAAAAAGTAGATTTGATTTCCAGTTTTTACGATTTATAACTTTATTTACTCTCAGTGAATGACAGCGTATAGTATATCATAAATTATGCGAAATTGAATGAATCAATTTAATTGAGTATAGGTGAATCAGTACTTACTTTTTTTTGTTGCATAGAATTCTGCGCACGCTTCCTCTGACTCATAAAACTTTTGCCGCCGCAGTGTTTGTTCATTGAGGTCTTTTTAATATTTATCACTATTTTCCTTCTGATTACTAATAACTTGAATAATAATAAGATTTAACCAAATTCGCTTTAAAAAATTCACTTTAAATGTTAAGCGAATCAATAAATGAACAGAATTATATTGGAAAGGTTATAATGTTAAATGATTTTTTTAAACAAGTTAATGCTTTTAGACATTAATTATTGTAGCTATTGAATTCAATAATTTTTATTTACACATAATGTACGTAAAGATTTAATTTTTGATACACTTTATTAAAATATAATCAAATTGTCCATATTTAGAAACAGCGCTTGAAAAAATTTGATAACGAATGTTATCGTGAATTTTACACATTGCTTTTATTGTTTTGTTTTGTTTTGCAAAAAGAAAAATGTTTTAAATTAAGCGCCTTTTTCTGCCACTTATTAGATTTGCTGGCATCTACTGACACATACTAAATTTAAGGAGAATTATACAAAATCGGAAAAAAACATTAACATTGAGTGAGTCACTTTCTTATACAAATGAGAATTTCATTATAATTGTGTATTTAATTAAAAGGTATCCATTTATACCTATTTAAACGCACTTTATTTAAAAACAATTTTATTTTTAAATTATTAAAACCGTCCAAATATTCAAGTCTATAACGCTAAAAATTTGTGGCACAGTAAGCCCCTAAAGGAATCCTATAGGAAATCCTATATAGGAATCGTATAGGAAATTCTATATAGGAATCCTATATAGAATCCTATAGGAATCCTATAGTAATCCTGTAGGAATCCTACAGTAATCCTATAGGAATCCTATAGGAAATCCTATATAGGAATCCTATAGGAAATCCTTTAGATATCCTATAGGAATTCCTATAGCTATTCACGCTAAAAAACCTATAGGATTTCGTATAGGATTTCCTACAGACTTTTTTATAAGATAAATATCCTAAAAAAATCCTGTAGAAAACCTATAGGACTTTTAGCGAGAAAAAGCTATAGTAATTCCTATAGGATTCCTATAGGATTCAAGGATTCCTGTAAGATTTCCTATATGCATTCTATAGCAAGTCTATAGGCAATCCTATAGGATATTTTCGTAAGGGATTATTATTCAAGTTTTTTCGTAGTTTTCGATGCTCGCATTTAACTGTACATATTTTTTAATTAAAATTCTTTTAAAGCTAGAAAATATTTATATTTACAACGCTATTTATAGAAAGAAAAAGTTTTTCTCACCAAGACACGATGAAGCCTTGCGTGGCACTCTTCCTCGTCGCCTGGATGACTTACGCCAGCAGCTACAACCTGGACGTGCAGCACGCGGTGATCTTTCGACATCCGTACGACCCTGGCCCCCGAAGCAGCTACTTCGGCTTCTCGGTGGCGCTCTACGCCCATGGCCGGCTGAACGCCTCCTCGGTGCTGTTGGTCGGCGCTCCGCGCGCCAACTCCACGAACCCCGGTAAGGTGAGGATCGTCGAGCCCGGAGCCGTGTTCCTCTGCCCGGCGGGGATGAGCGACGCGGGAGTCTGTCGCGAGTGGATCGACCTGGAGGACCGCCGAGGTCCCTCCGCGGCCGGCAAGACGAAGAGGGATCACGCCTGGCTCGGGGCTAACATCCAAGTGGGACCGTCGGATGTATCGAGAATCGCGGTAATCTCTTTATTCTTTTATTCCCTGTTAGAATATATATTAACTTTTGATAAAAATTCTGACCAGGAACCTTACATATTGAAGTCAGTTTCTGGTCAAAATCTGATCAACATCGGATAAAAAATGATGATAACATCGCAACCACTTTATCAATGCGCCTATAGCTGTGGTCAAACGCCTTATTCTGATAAGAATGGTTACTATTTGCAACTCCTTTAATTTTCGAACTGATGGGAACTGATCAGTATCCCATGCGAAAAAGATTCTGCAACTTGTATCCAAATCACGATGGTACTCTGCTGAAAAAAAATCAGATGATTAATTTCCCACGATTTACCATCTAATAAATCAGTTGATTAATCATCTGCTATCATCTGATATATAACAAATCGAAAGATAAATCAAATAATAAATCACGCGAAAAAAGTAAAGATATCAGAAGATTTATCACTTGATACATCACATGATTTATTACCTGATTCATCTTCTGATTTCACTTGATTAATTCCCCTCAATTCCCCTGGTTTATCACCTGAGTTACCTGTTATTAGCAGATTTGACACTTCAAGTGATAAATCAGGTAATAAATCAAGTGATAAATCATACGATAAATCAGGTGACAAATCATGCGATAAATCATGAGATAAATCATGTGATAATTAAATCATGTGATGTATCAAGTGATAAATCTGATATCTAATTTTTTCACATGATTTATCATCTGATTTAACAAACGTCAGATGATTTATCTGATGATATATCGTAAAGAGATTTATAGCCTGATTATTTTCAGCAAAGGTCAATACATTGATAAAGTGGGATGCGGCACTTCCGTAGGCACACTGATTTTGTTATTTTATACTGACCTGCTGAAGAATATTAATTATATTTTCACCTGATAAAACTTATGCAACTATAAAATAAACTAAAATTATGAATTTAGGTATGCGAACCTCGTTTGCAACACCAGTACATGTGGTCTAAATACGGGATGAACGGCGCC
>UXGC01002584.1:0-10918 GCA_900480045.1 Eurytoma adleriae
TTTCGATATGTTGAACCACAAAAAGCTCAGCAACAGGTTGACTAGGGAAGTGAATTTTCTTTAATTTGATTTCGGGTTGCTTGATCGACGTATTAACTTTCGCACGAGTTCTGTCGCCAGCAAACACGAGATCGAAGTTTTACGTTTCAAGTTTTGGTAGAAGGGAGAGTGCTAAGCAAGCGTGCAGTAAACGTCACGGTTCATTTGGTCATTCACGGTTTTTAACGCTTTTACGATTCCTCCTATCTTTAATAAAATAAAAAATTAAGAAATCGAAATAATCTTGAAACACAAGCATTTATTAACCAGATCCATCGGATTCAAATTTAATTGAAACAAAAAAGCACTAAAGCTGCTAATCTTCATTATAAATAATATCGTCAAAACTTTAGCAAAATTTGTTAGTCAAGTTTAACGTCAAGCCTGCATAGCAAAATCGATGCGCATAAATCTGCCCGTGCGGGCCCGATCGAATTAGTCCTTGCAGTTTAATAATCTTAACGTGCGGCACATAAATCGTGCGGATCCGTTCCGGATGTACGCACATGCAAAGTCGCGCGCGACGTCACGGTTACACGGGTCCGTTATGATAATTATCTCCCAACTTTTGACTAGCATCTCGAGGCGCCCCCCGCGGCTTTGACGTCACCAAGGCTAGCGAGCTTCCGCGTAATGTGTATTCGAGTCGTCGACTTTTGCAGCGACACTCGAAAACTGAGCCGCGCTCCTGAGGCAGGAGTCCTTGAATTCGTCGCCGCCGCGACCGGACTAATTACCATTGAATGTACTTTACTACGAGCTTGCGCTTCATTCGCGGCACGGAGAGTGCATTTCGCGCGGAAAAAGATTGCCGCTTTTTCTGTTTTCATTTTTTCAATGCTCCGGATTCGCTGAAACGAATATGTTTTCCCTTGAATCGGCTTTGTGTGCAATGTCAATATATTCATTTTTCACTTTTATGTTTATTCTAGCTCTGTCTCTTTTTTTAGAGTCACAGCGTCATTTCTCGGAATTCTGCAGGAATAAATGAAATATAAATATTTTCTTATCCTACTCTTTTATAATAAAGCTAAAAACTCAATTGTTCACTTGTTTATAGTGAAAAACATCAGCAAATTGCCACGCCGGATGGAAACGTCAATAAAGCTAAAAACTCAATTGTTCACTTGTTTATAGTGAAAAACATCAGCAAATTGCCACGCCGGATGGAAACGTCAAAAGTTCACATTTTCAGCCACGGTTTTGCCGAGTCGAGTATCGATTTTGAAATTTAAGCAGGATTCTGTATCTCTGCGCTCTGAAGCGTTGAAATGCACCTCATTGTCGAAATTACCGATAAATTTTTCTTTGATAAAATAATAATGCCTGACTAAATATAAACTAAAATTAAACATTTTTTATGAATTGACGGTGATCTTTATTATCTCAACAGAGCGGAAAAAGTTTTCGCTTTGAAACGCCTTGCGTTTATTATGAAATAAAAATTGCAACTACATTCGTCCGTTATTTAAAACTTTCAAGCGTAAAAGTTCACTAAAAAAACTTCGCCGTTTATTATCTCGTTAAAAATACTAATTGTTAATATTAGTAAACGTCGTTAATAAAAAACGCGAAGTTAAGGTTTCAAGCTTGAAGAAAGCCCTAACAGCATTTAGAACGAGACAAAGCTCCACAATGTGCTTTTACCTTCTCAAAGTTAAACTATAAACAGTATGCCTTAAAATTGACTCTCCACAAAAGAAATATTGTACCGGGGGCTTTACTTTTACACCGTCGCACCACCGCTAAATATAAAGCGAGCATTAGTCGCGCAGCCGGCTGCGAAAGAGTCGCGGGTGTGCTTGCAGCGGGCGCGCGAGGAAGCCCAACCCGGGGTGGGCTTCTTTGGAGGGAACGTCAAACAAACCCGCCCCTTTCGGCTTCTGCTCGCCTCTTTTATCAATAAAATTTTCATCGAGGCGCTTTGTGAGCGCCCGCCGTCGTCGCTATTCGTCTCCTCCTCCCTCTCGACCTGTCCCCCCTTCCTTTTTTTCTTCTTGCTCGGGGAGAAGCCGACCAGGGCACACACATCCCGCGCGCGGACCTTCGATTCGCCGGCGACCTCGCGCCGAATGTAAGGCCATCAAGGAAGGAGGAGAGAGAGAAAGAGGAGGGCACCGGGAAGGCATCTCCTCGCCATTCAGCCCGCGCGCCCCCGCCGCTTCCACGTCTATTTTGCGCCGTTTACGCTTTGTGTCCGCGGCCCACCTATAACCGACCGACGGGCTCGACTCTTTCGACCTATACCTACTCACTTTTTTCCGCCTTATTGCGCACCATCGGCCGCTATTGTTTACTCGGATTGCCGAGTCGATTATTGGAAAATGTAATTCGAAGATGTGGGTTAGGTCAGATAGAGGTAACGCGATTGCCCACGCAGATGTTGGGCGATCCATTTTTTTGCTCGGTGCGTTATGTTAATTAAGAGTTTCTTCATTAAAATTGTAGAAATATGTTGCGTAAAAGATGCGACGTGCAAAAGATTTATCGTCTTGAGCGAGAGTAAATTATTTCTGTAACGAATTGCACGAATCGATATATCTCTGCACGAGTCTCTGCACATTAATTAAAAGTTGTACGTTTCATTTCCAATTAAATACTCGATAGGTTTTCTTGAATTGTTTATCAGTAAGTCGAAACATTTTTATAATGTCATTAAATAAGGATAGCACTTCAATCCGCTACTGCTTTTATTTTCTTCATAATATTTAATGGACCATTTAAAGAGTGAAGCAGGATGAAAGTGATACTCTTAAACTAATGGAGTTTCGAAAGCATGCCTTCACGAGAAAATTGGAAAACAATTTCTTTACTAAAACTTCATTCTTAAAGTTTGATACAACTTCTTACGTTATGAAGTTTGATTAATCCTTTTTCAAAGTTGTAGAAATTGCTACTTAATATACGAATCTTTCTTTTCTTTTTTTAAATTTGTACAGCCGCACGTTTTGTTAATGTACAGGTTATACTATTTGCATCTCTTATTAATTTTTCCGCCGTTTTTTTAAAATACAAATTCATTTTTTATCAAGTTATAAGATTACCAAAATGGTCACTTGATTTCAAAATTACTGAGCACGTAAGATTAAAAAAAAACGTGACTTTCGTCAAAAAGTTATCTCTACTCAACTTATTATTAATTTTATTAATGGTAGTGTTATCGCAATATTGTCGTTCTTGACAACTACCATCATTACGCTTAAAATGTAAATAAGCTCAGCCAAAATTTCAATCAGGTTTATAATAAAAAATTCAATCATTTGCGATAAATTACACTAACGATTCTGATGTCTGCACAACTCGAGACGCAAACATGCTGTCTTAGCAATTTCCTTTTCCATTGCTTCTGTCTCCAAGTACGCGCGTATAAGTTATTTATCTTTACTAAAAACGATGGCATTATCGTATTCACGACAAGAATTAAGTGTCCGTAAAAACTTTACAAGTATTATTGCTATCATTTGTCAATCCGACGCTTCCATAACTTTCAAAAGAAGCGCTTCACGCAGTTGTATTGTCAGACTGTACACATTCACAGCCAGATGAGTCACGCTCGTTGCGTTTCCTCGCAATCCCTTTGAAAAGACGCACGGAGGAGAGAATCTTTTGCAATGCTGTATACCTGATTTGTCCGCAGCGGCATTTATCGCCATTCATTGTATATTGAAGTAAACGCACGTGCATACGTGTACACTCAGCTCGGAATCTAATCGATCGTACAGTCGCCGTCGGGGGCTCCCAGTGTCACTCCTCGCACTTCGTCTCGTCGCGTAATTTATGTAACGCGCTCTGGGACTCACAATACTCTCTGAAACCATTCGTTAACATTGCGGCTAAAGCAATAATCCCGTTAGAAGGTCTTCTTACGTCTGCTTTATTTCGTAAATTCCATTAGCCAATTAAAAACGCGTTCTTCCTTGGATTAGCTACATTTCTAATAATTCAATACATACATATTTATTTTATTTATTTAAAATGATAAAATAATTACTTTTATCGGCAATAAGCCTGGTAGTGCAATATCAGTGTTACTATTGTTTTATTACTGTGTAAAAGGATTTAAATCTTGATTGATACTTAATAATAAATAAAAAAATGCAAAATTATTAATTTCACTTTAAACGTATCCTGTTTAAAGTTGTTTCCATATGCAGGTGAAAGGAAACAACTTTGCTATTTAAGTTTTCAATGCAATCACACACACTTCAAGTGTCGCAGGATATGTTACCTGCAGTAACACAATAGTAGCATTGAACATGTAGTTCTCGAGTTCAATGTATTTACGAACAATTTCAACTTTTCGGAATAAAAAATTTGTATTTCTCCAGTCCAGAAATATTGAAAAGAAGAATCCGCGTATATTTATTATAGGATAAGGTGGCGAATTACAAAAAGTAAACTGCTCCGTGATTTTGAAATTTAAAAAATGTGATTGTTTGAAGTTAAAGGTATACATTTCTTGAAAAAATTGTGGAAAAGACTTTCATTTTAATGGCTTTCAAAGTGAAGGATAGTCTTGCTTGTTATATCTAATATTTATTTATTGTTCACTGTGAAAAACTAGTTTCGCAATCAAAATCCGATAAAATCAATATTGAGCAAAAACGTTCCAAACTATTTTTATAAACTGAATTATATATTGCAGAGAATCAAGGGAAAAGGTATTTGTGGAAAAATAAATTATTTAATTATTTTATGATAAATTTGGGTACTATCAGATTTCAGAATCAAATTTACAAAAATTCTTTTTATATAATATATTATAGGAAGTAGATTTTAACATTTTTAGAATTTAAAAAACATTTTTACCTTTATTATAAAAAATAGATTGGTTTAATTTACGATTTTCTTGCAAATACTTCACACTACTATAAAAAATGTTATTAAAAAAATCTATATTCTCAATAATAATTCGCAAACCCGATACCCAGAGTTAAGCAAATGCTTCGTGTAAATAGGGGCGTAAAGCACATGTATATTCAAGATCACTGAGACGGCCCTTTTTCACATTTCCTGAAAAGTCTTCGAAAGCCCGCTAACGCCCTATATCTCCCCAGTCATGCGCCGCGTAAAATCCTTTCCCTCGGTCAATGTGAGATCTACGTATATGCTAAGTCCAAACGAGGGATTTCTTTGTATGTACAGGTAAATCTGTGTCAACGCGGCAAGAGAAGTTTCGAATTTATGAAAGACTGTAAATTATGGGCGTTTCGTGCCCACCGTAAATGTCGCCCTGCAGTCTTTTAGCAGTACAATAAATTTTCATCTAAAACAAATGTTTCTCTTTCTAGAAATGTATTAGAAACACGCGTTTCTTTATATCTTCTGACATTTCCTGCCAGCCGGTTAGATCCTTTGTCGTAATCCTTCCTCTTTTCTGAACTTCGAAAATTAGCGACCTTGCGTTGAGCGCGAAAGCACACCGGGAGTCGAGGTGCAACTCCCTCTGGAATCTCGTTTATCAACGGCGCGCATACGTAGCCGACAAGTACCGCGAAGAGCGATGCGATACCTGAAGGGAAGGGATTATTTTTTAATCACTTCTCTACAAGCTCTAGAAATAAAAGTTTGTATAAACGAGTTTCACAAGTTTCGTCCAATAGCGAAGTTCTTAAATGTAATTTCTTAACAAAAAAACTTGAACATTTAATTAAAAAACTAAAAAATTATTATTATCATTTTCTTCGTAGTACGAATTCAATTAATTTCACAAATTTGATTTTAATTATTACTTGAATATACGTACGAGAGTTTATATTCAAAATAATTTAATTAGTCTGTTAATATTCTGCTTATTATTTATATTTTGTTTTATGAAATAAATGAAGCACAAAGTTTAATATATGTTCAAGGTTTGTTCCAATCCATGTATGATAGTATTATCGAGATTCAAATATATACTGTACTGTATATTTATATTTTTTATAATATAATAAAAATTAATTATTTGTCATAAACATGAACCAAACGGTTATATAGTGCGAATTGTGCTAGGTGTAATGCTGGTGTCCAAAACTGACATAAGCACTAAAATGTTTAACATTGGATTATGTAAATACTTGTATAAAACGATGAGATTATATTAATTATATCATATGCAGAAAGTAGGTCATTTAAAATAAGAAAATTAAGTTGGAAAAGTAAATATAAAGGTAAAAAGAAATAAAATGTCTATATTAAATTCCATCAACAATAAAACATTTTTAATTTAATTTTTAAATGAAGCATGAGTGTAATGAAATTGTAATTTTATAAAGTGAAACTTTCCACTAAATAAAAAGGCTTCACTAGTTTATCATAAGATCATCAAATTTATTCATTCTCTTGCACAATTTAGGAAAGTTAACAGAGTCATCAGACCCTAGCAGCAATTCGGCAGCGCGCTAACTAACCGCGAAAGGAGATTGTCAATTTATCTAAAATCAACTCCTCAAGACGCCGGCGCAGTGAGCGTTACAATCGTCGCGCCGGAGCTGACAGCTCGCTGCCTCCGCAAGCTCCTCCATCTGGAATCTGAGAAAATAAGGAACGAGAAATTCCCAAGTCCGAGAAAAAGCTCAGAACTACTTATCCGCACGTCCGACTGCGAGGCTCGCTGAAAAAATAAGCGGCCGAAAAGGGAGAGAGAGAACGCGGCGGGGGGGTGGGAGGAAGAATCTCGCGCGGCCTCGCGTCATACGTCACCGCGGGCGCGCAGCTGCTTTCGCGCTTTCCTCCAGCTCTCTTTCCCTCTCCCTCTCTCTCGCGAGCTCACGTGCTCTCGCGCGGGAGGATCGATCAATAGGAGAAACGCCCGTCGGGGCTGCCTTCTCTCTCTCTTCCTCCGTCTCCCCGATATCCTCCGAGCGACACCCTGCTCCTCCTCGAACTCCTCCTCCTTCTCTCTGTTTATCTTTCTTCGATAAATATCTGTTTTTTTTTTCGCGAACCAGTTTGCCTCCTCGCTCTTTTTTTTTCATTGACGCTCGCGTACCCAACGCTGCTGTGGGGGGTCTCTACCCGGTGGGAGTTTGTTTTTATTTTTAACACGTGGTAATTTTGTTTGTAGGTCGTTTTGTAAGCTCCTCATCCATTGTTCCATTTTTTTTTTAAATTCTTTTTTACGGTATTGGATCGTGGCCGTCGATACCGTTACGCTGGCGTAAGTCGTTGCGTCGTCGTCCCTGTGGTAGTCACAGTATACGACTATTTTAATTTTCGCATAAAGTGGAATAGTTCGGAATTACACTAGTCGTTTCCCGATGTTCAATCTGTTTTACGATGTTTTGTTGGTTCCGAAAGCGGTGTTGTAGTTTCCGATCTTTCTGTTTACTTCGTTCCGCACTTTGGGCGCGGAGGTGCATAGTTATCGGCGTTATCGGTGCTTCAACCTCTCCTGCCTTCTTCGCGTCGCTTTTAGTCATGCGCTGATGCTACATACATGCGCACTTTCCATTGTCTTTTGTTCTCGAATGTCTGAACAACCAAAAATCAATATAGGGAATGAAATTTTCAACTGAACGTGCCTCTAAAATTCTTGAGAGATACCGACAGTATTTCGGTACCGTATCTTATCAAAATTTTATTTAGAATTAATATTTGATATAATCAATCCAGATGCTTCGTGCAAAAGTATGATAAGATTCTCGAAAACTTAATTCTCCTTACTACACATAGATTAAATCAGATTTGAAATGGACCATTAAAAATATAAAAAAAAGTTTAATTTATTTGACGGTTTACAAAGTGCGACTCAGTTTTAGTCAATGCGGTTGACTTCGCCGTCGTCTTACCAAACTCGGACCTTATCTACTTACGACTACACTCACGCTTGGCGCAACGTTTCTTATCAAATAGATGAAATCATAGTTTAAATGGACCATTAAAAATATAAAGAAAAGTTTAATTTATTTGGCGGTTTACAAAGTGCGTCTCAGTTTTAGTCAATGCGGTTGACTTCGCAGTCGTCTTACCAAACCCGGACCTTATCTACTTACTACTACACTCACGCTTAGCGCAACGTTTCTTATCAAACGCTTTGAACTTATCGACACTAGCTTCCTGCAAAGTGCATCGAGAAACGCCATTGTACATTTAATCATTAAAAAGAAACTTTATCAGACTCAACAAATTTAAATGAAAGAAAAAGCTTTCCAGCGGAACCGACTCTCCCGCGAAATCGAGCAAGTGGCATACGTTTCCCGTGAGAAAACAAACCCACCGCTCAGCGCCTCAGCGCCGCGAAAGCCTTCATCAGATTACAAGACAGCACGAAAGCGCTGGTAGCCGGGTTTGAAAACATCCCCGGCTGCTCATGCGCAGCTCTGCCTTCTTCCGAGTCACGTACACACGCGCGCGCGCGCGCGCTTCCGCGGCCGCAGACGAGATCGGTCGTACATTACGAGAAAAGAAAAAGCGAATCCCCGCGCGCGGGCGATCGACGCGTCGACCCAGAAATGAGAGGTCGCGCGGCCGCCTCCGCGCCTGATTATCATCGGCGCGAGGAGGCGCGCACACACCGGCATGTACACCTCGCTCGCGAGGCGCGCGCGATAGAGCCGTCCCCCGGTGGCGGGGGGTTGCGCGCGCGATTAGCGGGCCGCTGGTGGTACACGCGCGCGCGGCGCCCTCCCCACCAGCCGGCGGCGGCGCCGACGGGGGCTGCTCGCCCTTCCCGGGGCGGCGCGCGCTCGCCGCCAGTTCAGTCGGTCGGCGCGAGCCACACCGCGGGGACGGCGCGCCGCCCGGATCAGCTGCTGCTGGCCCTCGAGGACACGCGAGCGCCCGGGAGGACTGTTGTGCCCACTCGAGATTGCCTCGTCACGGGGAGCGAAGAGGTAGATCCTCGCGAGCGCGCGGCGGGGGTGGCGATGGGGATCTGCGCGGCGCGGGAGGCCAGCCAATCCGTGTAATTCGATTGAGGCGACCGCGAGGAAGACGGGCTTCTGGGGGGGACACTGGCGCGACGAGGGTCTTCCCTCGGTGCGGCCTGGGGCGCGAAGAACAGCCCGAGCGAAAGAGGTGCTCTTGGCGCGAGGGATTCTCTCTTTTTTTCTAGGGTGCGCGGCTGTTTTGTTTGATCGCTCAGTGTGAGGCAATCAATTTTTGCAGCGTGCGACGCGAGATGCTGTACAGGGTTCTATCTATCCCACGGGAAATTCAGTGTCAAGTGAAAATTATTTGTGATCGAAGTTCGAACGGATATTTTTTTATAACGAGTTATTAAAATATCGCTGTAAATTAAAAACGTTTTGTTTTTAACTTTTTCAATGAGGATAATATCTGTTATAATTTTTATTAAACGGTGTGTTTATTTTATTATACTTTAGAGAGGTTGTTTTATCACGATTCTTTTATTTCTCATCTTCTTCCTCTTGAAAAGATTTTGGATAGGTTCCATAAGTTTAAGTCCGTTATTCTTTTGATACTTCAACTATACATAAAATAACATTAGCCATACATTAAAGGTCGAATAAAAAATTAGCATAAAATAAGACGAAAAAGTCGCCTCCAAACAAAAAACATTTTAGTCGCAGTGTAATAACAGTAAAAATTAAAATTTTTAGGCACAAAAGGAGAAACTAGCTTCTGCCCATTAACCGCCGAGGGAAGAAGAAAAGGAGCAAAGCAAGAAAGACTCTCGTACATTACGCTCGGGAAGCAAGTGAACTTTGTTGGCAGTAATTTAACGGATTCCCTCGTTTTTCCCTTGAATTTTTCACGAAAGAGAAAGAGAGGGAGGAAGGAAAGGGAGAAATTTTCCTTCGCGCGGGTGCGTCTCATCACGGTGTCATCCTGGTGAATATTGTATAGACGGTGGGAGCTCCCCACTTGGCTGGAAATGAAGGTACGGCGAAAAAGTCGTCGGGTAAAGGAGGTTGAAGCCGTGGCCGACCCAAGGGGCTTTTCCTGCCGTACGCAGCTATCCGACCTGACGAGGAGTGACGCATGAGACTGATTGTGAGTACACCACGAGAACTCCTCTCTCGCTTGCACTTTGTTTGCGCATTTTTTTCTTTATGCCGCGCAGTTGAATGAGCTCGAATTGAAAACGCCGTTAAGTTCATTTTTCTCGCGACGCGCTTTGTTTCAATCTGAAACGAGCCAACTGAGCGAGCTTCGCATTTTTTTTTACGACGTCGCTGAATCGTTTTGCAGTAAATGATGACGACAACTATATTTTCTGGATTCTTAATGAACAAGATGTCGAAGGGACTGACGAGTAATTACTTACTGAAAAATGAACTATCTGATTTTACGAGGCAATTTATTATTCTGCGTCATTATTGTGTCTGTAATCTCTTCGCTGATGCGATCATTTACAATTTAATGAGTAATATCTACAGTAATATCTATAGGTCACGATAAATAGTTTCTATGAGTAATAGAAATTTTCTTCTATGTCTTTTTGACTAAATGAAAGATATTATTTCTTTTTAGATTACTAAATCTATCTTAATGTTAGAGATAATAAAAACATTAGAAAGATAGAATTGATTTGCAAGATAATCATAACTAACATTATTGCGTACTGTGATAATTTTTTATATATGCAACAAACTTATTCTGGATCCTTTTATTAGTTAATTGATTTGAAAGATAAAAAATTTAAATGCTATTGCAAATGACAAAAATCGAGTAAAACTTTTATGAACTCCAACAATTTATGAAAAGCCTTATTAAAAAATGTTGGTAATATAGAAGACGGGCAGCTTCTGGAAAAATTCAATTAAAGTCCAGTAGCTAATTCCGCAATATAAATCATACTCCATAAAAAAAGACTCTCGAGTACCCGGTGCACTAGCGCAGCCTCTCTCTTAAAAAAAAAAAAAGAAACTCCAATACTCGTTCCCGGTAGTTTGCATCGAGCCAACAATTCGTTAGCCGTAATCCGAAGGGG
>UXGC01002585.1:0-10909 GCA_900480045.1 Eurytoma adleriae
CACCTGGCGCCCATAAAACCCAATAAATTAACCCACGCTGGGCCAAGTAATGAGCACGGGATTTGCTCCATTACAAGGTCAAGATAAATTTTTTAAATAGGAATCCCTATTTTCGACTTCAGATTCTGAAAGAGTAGAAAATTTTACGTTCAGATATTACCTATGTTAGGAGCAACGTGACCCACGTCGGTGAAAATATCGGTTAATGATATTACAACTAGCGCCGTACCTCCCTCTCTAACGCTCGGTCTAAATCTTAAAGATAACTCAAGTACAAATAATAAAGACTAATTTTTTATATTTACGCACTTTCTACTCGTTAGTTAAAGTGTATTGTTATCACATCCTTATCGCAGAATAGTCGGTAATGAATCTAATTTAATTAGTCATTAATAAATTCTTTATTTTACAATTTTATTGGGTTTTGAAATGCAAAATCGACTAGTGATCTAACAAGAAATAAGACTTATTTTGCTCCTTATTAGCAACATTTTGTGATTAATAAGAGGTAATCGCTACACATATACAACAATATGATTATTTGCTATTACAATTATACCATATTTTTTATTGCATTGTGTTCAAGTTCTTTTTCTATTGCTTGTGTTGTTCCTCTTTCATTTAATTATTTATCGATCATCATTTTATCGAAGACCGTGTCATGATTTTGCTTACCGTATTACCGGTTATAGTGTTACCGGTTATCGTGTTATCGGTTAGCGTGTTCCCCGTTATCACATTCTCAGTTACCATCTTCTGGGTTATCGTGTTATCGGTTATAATGTTGTCGATTATCGTGCTATCAGTTATCGTGTTACCGTTTATCGAGTCATTGGTAATGGTTTTGTCGGGTTATCGGTCATGGAGTTACCAGGTTATTGTGTTATCGGTAAACGTGTTAATGGTTACCGTGTTACTGGTGATCGTGCTATCGGTTAAAATGTTACCGGTTATAGTGCTATCCGTTATAGTTTTATCGGTTAGCGTGTTCTTCGTTATCGCATTATCAGTTACCGACTTCTGGGTTAACGTGTTATCGTTTATCGTGTTTTCGGTTATCGCTTATCGTGTTATCGGTTATCGAGTTATAGGTTATCGTGCCATCGGTTATCGTGTTATCGATTATCGTGTTATCGGTTATCGTTCTACCGGTTACGATATTACTTGTTTTCGTGCTATCGGTTATCGTGTTACCGGTTATCGTTTTGCCGGTTATCGTTTCATCGGTAATGGTTTTGTCGGTTATCGTGTTATCGGTTATCGTGTTGTCGGTTATCATATTGCCGATTACGATATTACTTGTTATTGTGCTATCGGTTATCGTGTTATCGGCTACCGAATTATCGGTTATCGTGTTATCGGCTATCGTGTTATCGGTTATCGTGTTATCGGTCATCGTATTAACGTTTACGATATTACTTGTTATCGTGCTATCGGTTATTGTGTTACCGGTTACCGTGTTATCGGTAACCGTGTTATCGTTTATCGTGTTACCGGTTATCGTGTTATCGGTTACGATATTACTTGTTATTGTGCTATCGGTCATCGTGTTATCGGTTACGATATTACTTGTTATCGTGCTATCGGTTATCATATTACCGATTACAATATTACTTGTTATCGTTTCACCGGTTGTCGTGTTACCGGTTATCGTGTTATTGTGTTATTGGTTATCGTGTTATCGGCTATCCTGTTATCGGCTATCCTGTTATCGGCTATCCTGTTATCGGTTATCGGTTATCGTGTATCGGTTATCGTGTTATCGGTCATCGTATTACCGTTTACGATATTACTTGTTATTGTGCTATCGGTTATCGTGTTATCGGCTATCGAGTTATCGGTTATCGTGTTATCGGCTATCGAGTTATCGGTTATCGTGTTATCGGTTATCGGTTATCGTGTTCTCGTTTACCGTGTTATCGTTTATCGTGTTACCGGTTATCGTGCTATCGGTTACGATATTACTTGTTACTCTGCTATCGGTTATCGTGTTACCGGTTATTGTGCTATCGGTTATCGTGTTATGACTATCGTGTTATCGGTTATCGGTTATCGTGTTGTCGGTTATCGTGTTAACGGTTATCGTATTGTCGGTTATCGTGTTATCGGTTACGATATTACATGTTATCGTGCTATCGGTTACGATATTACTTGTCATCATGCTATCGGTTGTCGTATTACCGATTACGATATTATTTGTTATCGTTTTACCGGTTGTCGTGTTACCGGTTATCGTGTTATCGTTTATCGCGTTATCGGTTATCGTGTTATCGTTTTTCGTGTTATTGGTTATCGCGTTATCGGCTATCGTGCTATCGTGTTGTCGGTTATCGTGTTATAGGTTACGATATTACTTGTTATCGTTTCACCGATTGTCGTGTTACCGGTTATCGTGTTATCGTGTTATTGTGTTACCGGTTATCGTGTTATCGGTTACCGTGTTATCGTTTATCGTGTTACCGGTTATCGTATTATCGGTAACTATATTACTTGTTATCGTGCTATCGGTTATCGTGTTATCGGTTACGATATTACTTGTTATTATGCTATCGGTTATCATATTGCCGATTACGATATTACTTGTTATCGTTTCACCGGTTGTCGTGTTATCGTGTTATTGTGTTATTGGGTATCGAGTTATCGGCTATCCTGTTATCGGTTATTGGTTATCGTGTTGTCGGTTATCGTTTTACCGGTTATCGTTTCGTCGGTAATTGTTTTGTCGGTTATCGTGTTATCGGTCATCGTATTACCGTTTACGATATTACTTGTTATCGTGTTATCGGTTATCGTGTTATCGTTTATCGTGTTATCGTATCATCGGTCATCGTGTTTTTGGTTATCGTGTTAACGGCTATCCTGTTATCGGTTATCGTTTTACCTGTTATCATTTCACGAGGTATCGTTTCATTGGTAATTGTTTTGTCGGTTATCGTCTTATCGGTTATCGTGATATCGGTTATCCTGTTATCGGTTATCGTGTTATCGTTTATCGTGTTATCGGTTTTCGTGTTATTGGTTATCGTGTTATCAGCTAACGTTTTACCGGTTGTCGTGTTATGGCTATCGTGTTATCGGTTATCGGTTATCGTTTATCGCGTTATCGGTTATCGTGTTATCGTTTTTCGTGTTATTGGTTATCGTGTTATCGGCTATCGTGCTATCGTGTTGTCGGTTATCGTGTTATCGTTTATCGTGTTATCGTGTCATCGGTCATCGTGTTATTGGTTATCGTGTTAACGGCTATCCTGTTATCGGTTATCGTTTTACCTGTTATCATTTCACCGGGTATCGTTTCATTGGTAATTGTTTTGTCGGTTATTGTGTTATCGGTTATCGTGTTATCGGTTATCGTGATATCGGTTATCGTGTTACCGGTTATCGTGCTATGACTATCGTGTTATCGGTTATCGGTTATCGTGTTGTCGGTTATCGTGTTAACGGTTACGATATTACATGTTATCGTGCTATCGATTATCGTGTATCGGTTATCGTGTTATCGGTCATCGTATTACCGTTTACGATATTACTTGTTATCGTGCTATCGGTTATTGTTTTATCGTCTTATCGTTTATCGTGTTATCGTTTATTGTGCTATCGGTTATGGTTTTATCGGTTACGATATTACTTATTATCGTGCTATCGGTTATCGTGTTATCGGTTACGATATTTCTTGTTATCATGCTATCGGTTATCATATTGCCGATTACGATATTACTTGTTATCGTTTCACCGGTTATCGTGTTATCGAGTTATTGTGTTATTGGTTATCGAGTTATCGGCTATCCTGTTATCGGTTATCGGTTTTCGTGTTGTCTGTTATCGTTTTGACGGTTATCGTGTTATCGGCTATCGTGTTGTCGGTTACGATGTTACATGTTATCGTGTTATCGGTTACGATATTACATGTTATCGTGCTATCGATTCTGATATTACTTGCTATTGTGCTATTGGTTATCGTATTACCGATTACAATATTATTTGTTATCGCTTTACCGGTTGTCGTGTTACCGGTTATCGTGTTATCGTGTTATCGTTTATCCTATTATCGGTTATCGTGTTATCGTTTATCGTGTTATCGGTTTTCGTGTTATTGGTTATCGTGTAATCGTGCTATCGGTTATAGTGTTATCGGTTACGATATTACTTGTAATCGTGCTATCGGTTACGATATTACTTGTAATCGTGCTATCGGTTACGATATTACTTGTAATCGTGCTATCGGTTATCGTATTACCGATTACGATATTATTTGTTATCGTTTTACTGGTTGTCGTGTTACCGGTTATCGTGTTATTGGTTATCGTGTTATCGGCTATCGTGTTATCGTGTGGTCGGTTATCGCGTCATCGGTCATCGTGTTATTGGTTATCGTGTTAACGGCTATCGTGTTATCGGTTATCGTTTTATCGGTTATCATTTCACCGGTTATCGTTTCATCGGTAATTTTTTTGTCGGTTATCGTGATACCGGTTATCGTGTTATGGCTATCCTGTTATGGGTTATCGGATATCGTGTTACCGGTTATCGTATCATCGGTAATTGTTTTGTCGGGTTGTCAGTTATCTTATTATTGGTTATCATGTTATCGTTTATCTTATTACTCTTTATCGTGCTATCGGTTAACATTTTACCGATTACCGTATTACTGGTTATCGAGCTATCTGTTATCGAGTTATCGGTTAGCGTGTTCCCCGTTATTGTATTCTCAGTTACCGTCTTCTGGGTTATCGTGTTATCGGTTATAGTGTTGTCGGTTTCGGTTATCGTCTCTCTCTCTCTCTCTCTCTCTCTCTCTCTCTCTCTATCTCTCCAACTCAATTTGCCCCTTCCACGTTTTGTCCTAGGATCCATTCTGCCTCGTTCGCATTATGCCTCGGGTCCTATTTCCCAGAGAACCCATTTCGCTCCTTTAAAAAACTATTAAAAATATTCTTTTTAAGATCACATCCCAGAATGTGCCATTATGCGTAGCTAGAGTAAAGGAAGAAGAACAAATATAAGGAACAAGTATAATATTAACATTGCTTGTATACAGATATATATGAGGAACTTCTTATTCCGCGTATATATAGATATACGCGCAATGCTATTTCTTTATACTTGATTCTGTTCCTTTTACTCTGTTTAAGGTGTTCTACAATAAAATTGTATAAGGTGATTCTGCTATAGAAATAGCTTTGCCGCGCTCGTTCTTTTCATTTCTATTATAGGGTCTTAAGACACTATTATAGTCTTAAGATACTATAACAGAGTTTTCTTCAGAAAATTTATATTTACCACACTTACTGTAGAAAGACTATTATAGAGTCTTAAGACACTATAATGGTGTTTTAAGACACTATATATAAGAATCTAAAAACATCCTTTAATAGCCGGATTAATATATATATTCTGAGATATTACACGTCAAGTGAGCAGATCAAAAATTTCATTTGCATACAAATTTGACAAATGATTCAGAATTACTTCCAAAGTACACAATTTTCAGAGCTCGGTATCTAAGTAATTGAAGATACGCAATTTTAAAATTTACACTTTTTTCTCATTTTTACAGAAATGTTTATAATTATGATTGTTTTATTAAAAACTGGGGGGGAGGGTCAGAAAAAAATGTCCAACAGAAAATTTATTCGAAATTGTCTTTATTTTCTCAGGTTGCAAATTTTCAATTTTCAAAATTTATTAAGCGTCATGTGCAAAAATTTGGCTCATTCCAAATTCAGATGGTACGCCAAGGTTTAAAATCACGTATTAGGCATCATTCTTTTTCTTAGATGATTACCTTGAAAATAAAACTAAATCGAAGAGTGACCTCGAATTGCAGCAGTAATGGTGGTTATTATTACACAGAAAAAAGATTGAAAATCAAGAAAAATCTTATTTATTAAATTTTTTCTTGAAATCCAATACTTGTATGAAAAAATGTTAAATGCATTTCGTATTGGAAATCATTTAGAGAATATGCTGGAATTTTTTTGAACCTTAAAAGTTAAATGAAGCGTTATGGTATACTTCTCTAATATGGTCCCGGTCTTCCCCCTCCCCGGCCGTCTGTTTTTCCTCTGCGGTACCGCCTCCGGGCCCCATGCTCTCGGGGGTCGATCCAAGGTACTCTCCTTCAGGTTAGTCGGGGTGGGAGTCAACAGGTGGAGGAGTGCCGGGCTCCTCGGAGATTGTCTCTACCATCTTCTTCTTCCAGGTCTTCACTGGCATCTGCGTCGCGAAAATAAAGACGGGTGTCGCGGGTCACGTCCCCCTTTGCTGCTTTGCGTCTTTGTTATTCATCTTTCGGTCGCTTGCGTGGGGGTAAGTATCGCTTTAGGTCGGATATGTGAACTTTCGGGCTCTGTTTATTATTGTCAGTCTCTATTCGATACACTACGGGGGAGAGCTTTTCTAATACTCGGTAGGGCCCGTCGTATTTAGGCGCGAGCTTGAACGAGAATTTTTGAGCGGCGCTGGATAAGTGGTACTCTCGACGCAACACTAAATCTCCTACGTTAAACTCCACGTTCCGTTTTCCCTTGTTATATTGTCGCGTTTACTTCTCTCGGGCTTCGTCAATTAATTGGACTACTAAGTCGCGGAGGGCATCTAGTCGTTTTAGTCGGTCTTTCCAAATCTCGGGATCAGAGGGGATCACCGTCTTTTCGCCTTCTACTTTGCATTTCAAACTTTTTTCGGGGGTGGGTTGCCTACCAAAATTCGAAAATGCTGGGGATACTTGGAGGGACTTCTGGGTCGTGGTGTTTACAGCATATCGAAACTCGGGGATATGAACATCGCAGTCGCGGTGATTCGCTTGCACGTACATTACTATCATCGTCTTTAAAGTTCGGTTACTTCTCTCCACGGGGTTGGCCTACGGGTGATAGGGCGGAGTCGTGATAGGTTTTACTCCATACTCTTCTAATGTTTGGATTAGATATTTATTTGCGAACTCCTTTCCGTTATCCGTTAGGAAATAATGGGGTGTCTCCCATCAGAAGAGGATTCATTCTTCGAAGGCTCTTACGACCACCTTCCCTCTGGCCTGCCTTAAGGGTTTCAGTTCTACCCACTTTGTGAAGAGGTCCATGAACACTATTAGATATCGGTGCAGGCTTTTGCTCTGTGGGAACTCCATGAGATCTGCAGCTACTACGGTCCATGGTTGCTCAACTATTTTCTTTCCCATTGGTCCAGCCGGAGCTTCTTGCGAAACCTTGTAAGCCTGACACTCCGCACACGTCGTGACATAATGATGTACTTCATGCCATAATCCAGGCCAGAAATATTCGCGAGCGATTCGGTCGTACGTCTTCTCTATCCTTAAGTGTCCTGAGGGGGCGCGGTGCGCTTCTCTGAGCACGGAGTCGCAGTGGTTTTGGACTACTAATTTCCATCCTTCTTCGTGGGTCGCGATAGGGTCTAAAAGACGGTCCTTGCGGTGCTTATATAGCATTCCATCTTTCACTTTCCAAGAGGGGAACTTAAAGGGGGTCTTCTGGACGTCTTCTAGTCATCGCACGTACCAATCGTCATCTATCTCCTCGAAAGCAGCTACGGGTGTCTCGTCCTCATACATGCATGAAAGAGCATCGGGCAGATGATTCAGCGCTCCCTTGCGGTGAATTATATTCACATCCCACTGTTGCATTTCTAACGCCCATCTGGCCAATCTACCCGATGGCTCTGTTAGGTTCTGTAGCCATTTCAGCGCGCTATGATCTGTGATGGTGTTCAACCGGTAGCCTTCGACGTAAGGGCGAATTTTCTTGATGGACCAGATAAGAGCGAGACACTCCTTCTCCGTCGTGGTGTAATTTCTCTCTGCGGGAGTCAATACTCTACTGATATAGACGATGGGTTGTTCGCCGTCTTCTCCCTCTTGCGACAGCACCGCTCCAATGGCGTAGTTACTGGCATCGCACTGGAACGTAAAGGGTTTCGTGAAGTCTGGTGGAGCGAGCACAGGTGCCGTGGTTAGCGCCTTCTTTAATTTTTCAAAGGACCCACTCTTGCTTACTCTTTAACAGCTTCAACAGGGGCATCTTCAATTCTGAGTCTCTTTCGATAAATCGCGAATACCATTCTATCATTCCTACAAATCTTCTCAATTGCTTAATATTTTTGGGCGCGGGGTAATCTAATACGGGGGCTACTTTCTCTCGACTGGGGCGTAGGCCGTCGCGGTTGAGGGTAAATCCTAAATACGTTGCTTCGGAGCAACAAAATTCACATTTGTCGCGGTTAACTACTAGTCCGGCTTCGGTTATCTTTTTCAATACGTACTTGAGCCACTTTAGATGCTCCTCAAATGTCTCCGTTACGATTATGATGTCGTCTAGGTATCCGAAAATATAGGATTCTACTTCGGGGCCAAATAGGGAATCTGTTAATCGCTGGAAGGTCATCGTGGCATTGGTAAGTCCAAAGGGCATTCGGGTGATTTGGAAAAGTTCGCATCCTCGACGGCGAAGGCAGTGTATTTCTTGTCTCTCTTCGCCCATCCTAATCTGGTAATATGCCTGCTTGAAATCAATTTTCGTGAGGAATTTCGCTTTTCGCAATTTATCGAGGGTCGTATCTACGCGGGGAATTGGGTAAGCGTCCTTTTTCGTCACTTTGTTTACGTCGCGGTAGTCGATGCAAAATCTGTAGGATCCATCCGATTTCTTCACAATCACCGGCGCGCTACGCCATTCCCTGGTCGAGGGCTCAATGACTCCAGAGGCTAACATTTTAGGGACTTCGTCTTGAGCGACTTGCAACATCATCGGGAACATTCTCCTTAGCCGCTGCTTAATCGGCGCTGCAACTTGCACATCTATGTGGTGTTGTGTCATCGATGTTGCTCGTCGCGTTTGGGGTCGCGGTTGGAATCTCCGTCGTGTAACTCATGCCAACCTCCCTGTTTTGCTTTCCACAAGCCTTGCACAGGGTCGACGTTAATGTCCCAGGCTTTCCAAAAATCAAATCCTAGGATTACATCTTGCTCTAGCGATGGCACGACTCGAAATAGCAAATTCTCGCTGTTTCCGTCTATCTCCAGATTTATCCTTAGATTGCCGGCCACTCTGGTCGACACACCTCCCACTACTCCTCTCACTGTGGTTGCACTAGATTCCAAGCGGTCTTTAAATTTCTCGCTTAGCCGCGCTCCGACCAGTGATGCCGCAGCTTCAGAGTCCAGAAGAGCTTTGTATCTTTCTCCTCCTTTCTGCAAGTGGAGAAACGGTCTGCAGTCGCTGAGCACCCCCGCTATCGCTTCGCTTTCTTCTAGCTTTTTCGCATCGATTATCGTCGATTCTTCGTCGATTTGCACTGCTTTGCTGACCGTGTCATCCGCTGAGCTCTGCTCAGCGTTTCCCCCTCCCAAGTTCGACGTCACCGGAAGACGTTCCGGACGGCGGGCTTGCTCCGCTAACCGTTGCGATAAGTTCGATGGAGCCGGCGATTTGCCATCTAAGTATGAGAGCGCTTGCGCCATCGTCAATCCTGTACGGGGAGATGATGGCGGGCTTGTGCTTCTATATCTGCTGGCTATCGCTTGCTTTATCTCGCATTTTCGTGGGTTATCCGTCGTCTGTAGTGTTTCTGGGGGGATCACCCAGGCACGTCCGGTTTGGAGTCCAAGCATGTGGGGTTTGAGGCCAGATTTGGGGTAAACTGGGTCGCGGGGTATGGGTGGATTTTCTTTTCTTCTTTCTTCGCTTTTGGGCAAGAGGTCGCGGGTAATTTCTGGTAAGACGATTGGCCTGTTTCCCGTTTGATTAGGCGTGGTCGTGACCAATTTCTTAACCATTGCATCTCCGTATCACATCCAGGGTTTGCATTCGCTCGAGCTTCCTCGTTTTCTGCTAATTCTTTCCCGGTGGTAGGTAGCTCTTTTCTCTCGGCTCCTCGCGGTATTCGAATTACTTTCCGGCATTCTTCCGTTTCTTCAAACCTCTCAGTGCTCACCTAAATTTGTCCCTCTTCATCGCTATCTATTTCTTCACGTGTAATATTTATTTTTATTTCTTGAAGGCGTTCCTTTTGAACCTTCGGTTTCTTTCCCTCCTCAGTCGCTTGATCTCTTTTCTCTTTTTGCATCCACAATTCGTCTCTTCGCTCTACGTTTTCCTTTTCTCGTCGCGGTTTTTCACTTGTGACTTTTTGGGACTCCTCGGGGTCGCGGTTTTTCTCTACTGTTGTTTGGGTAGGGAATAATCTTGGTTTATACGGGGGAGCAGCGCAGCTTGTTGCCCCCCCCCCCCAGAGTTTTTGCATCTTCTGCTGCTTTTTGCTGTCTCGCTTGCAATCTTGTTTTAACTCCTTCTTCTAAAATTAACTTCTTGCGTGCTCCCTTTACTTGTTTATCGCCTTGTCTTGTAGGCTGCTCCGATCCTGCGCGAGCACCTTCTTCATCCGCTACAGGATCCCAAGGTGCTGGTAGCTGCAGTGTTGCCTAAAAAATTAGCAATACGGGGTCGCGGGGTATGCACGCTGTGGCCAGCAATCACTCGCGAATCGTCAAAATTAATCTTCGAAGCGAGCGTCGCTTAACAAAATGGCGGCGCGACGACCCCGACGCCAACTCACGCTTTTACGTAATTCGAATTTTCTCCGACCAGGCAGAATCTGCTACACTTGGCGTACAATTTTCGCGTTGTGCTGGGAAAAAAAAATTTCACTTTTTTCACTCGCGTCGGTTCAGCCCCACGTTGGTTGCGCCATTTGTAATATTGTATTGTAATGGCCAGTTCATGATTTTGTGACGGGGTAAACCGTCACCTATATGAGTGAGGGAGAGATTAGATTAGATTAGATTAGATAAGTTTTTATTGTGACCTTTGGGTACAACTCTATATGGCCATCATAGAGTACAAAAGTGCATAACAATCATAAAAAATTTAATACGCAAAACAACAACGCAATATAA
>UXGC01002586.1:0-10906 GCA_900480045.1 Eurytoma adleriae
CATGATATATTTATAAATGATTTTAATGTTAAAATAAAAAGTAAAGAGTATCGACAATATTTAGCTGAACTGCCTTTCGGAGGGAAAAAAAGTGAAGCATCTGATGGTGTCATTAATAATTTTTTTTCTTATTATAATGACGATTTTTACGTTGATATTTATTATGAACCAAAGATATTTTCATTTAAAGAATTTAATAAATCTGGAGATTTAATTAATATATCGAATAATTATGGTTCAAAAAAATATGGTGAATATTATATTTGCCCAGATTTCATTGTAAAAATTTCCTCAGAATTATGGAAGGAACCTATTATATTAATTTTGGATGCAAAATATAAAAATTCACAGATGGTGAAAAAATATGATTTTGATAAATTAACTTTAAAATATCTTATTAACATTCATCAAGTAAATGAAGTAGAAGGTTTGAGTAATTCATTTAATAAAATACTTTTTATACTTTTTTCCCACCAAAATAAAGGTATTTTTATTAAGAATGTATCAAAAGAACATTTAATTACAGGAAAATATCCCGCTTTACCTCAAACGATTGGGTTGCATTTTAATCCAATGGATAATGATACACTTGTTAAGTATATTCAGGCGTCTATTAACTATATGAATGTGAAGAAAAGAAATGTTTTTTGAAAGTATCTACTTGAACAGCAAACCCAATTGTACAATTTCGTTTTTTCAATGTTAAAATAACTTTTTTATCCAATCACTATTACAACATAGATCCTATCCTTTTATGAGCAATAAACAACATGTCCCTACAATAGGATTTTTATCATTAGGCTGCCCGAAAAATTTAGTTGATTCTGAGAGAATTTTGACTGAATTGCGGACGGATGGTTATCAAATTGTGGCCAGTTATCATGATGCAGATCTGGTTATTGTTAATACCTGCGGTTTTATTGATAGCGCAGTACAAGAATCATTGGAAGCCATTGGTGAGGCATTAAATGAAAATGGTAAAGTGATCGTAACCGGTTGTCTGGGAGCGAAAGAAGATCAGATCCGTGAAGTACATCCGAAAGTATTAGCTATCACGGGTCCACATAGCTATGAACAAGTGTTAGCCCATGTTCACCATTATGTTCCTAAACCGCAACATAATCCTTTTTTTAGTTTAGTGCCGCAGCAAGGGATCAAATTAACACCTAAGCATTATGCTTATTTGAAAATTTCTGAAGGCTGCAATCACCGCTGTACATTTTGTATTATTCCATCGATGCGCGGTGATTTAGAAAGTCGGCCTATTGGTGAGGTATTAAGTGAAGCCAAACGTTTAGTCGCTGCGGGCGTAAAAGAGTTGCTTATTATTTCACAGGACACTTCAGCCTATGGTGTAGATACTAAGCATCGCGTAGGTTTTTGGGATGGTCAGCCAGTTAAAACTAGTATGGTCAGCTTGTGTGAACAGCTTGCCGCTTTAGGCATTTGGATCCGATTGCATTACGTTTATCCCTATCCTCATGTTGATGACGTGATCCCACTAATGGCGCAGGGTAAAATTCTACCTTACTTAGATATACCCCTGCAACACGCGAGTCCAACGGTGTTAAAGCGGATGAAACGGCCGGGAGCAGTGGAGAAAACCTTAGAACGTATTCGCCGTTGGCGTGAAATTTGTCCAGCATTAACCTTACGTTCAACTTTTATTGTTGGTTTTCCAGGGGAGACTGAAGCGGATTTCCAGCTATTACTGGATTTTCTCCAACAGGCTCGTTTGGATCGGGTTGGTTGTTTTAAATATAGCCCCGTTGATGGTGCACAAGCCAATGCGTTACCCGATCAAGTTCCAGAAGAAATAAAAGAGACACGTTATCACCGTTTTATGCAGGTTCAGCAGCAAATTTCTCAGCAGCGATTGCAGGAGAAAGTTGGCTCTAAGATCTGGGTAATCATCGATGAGCTCGATGATCAAGGAGCGGTAGGGCGTAGTATGGCAGATGCGCCTGAAATTGATGGTGTAGTTTATCTTAATGGCGAATTTAATGTTAAACCGGGTGATATCGTTCAGGTATTCGTTGAACATGCTGACGAATATGATCTATGGGCCACGAGACATATCCATTAATGTAAATCAAATCTATAAGGTATGATAGGGCTTTTATTTTTGCCTACTAATATGACTTATTAACAAAATTACGGCATTTTTTGAATTTTGTCCTATTTTAAATTCTTGTGTTAAAATTAATCTGTTCATTGTTTAGTTAATCATCCTAAACAGTGAACATTTTTATTTTTGAGCCTGCATCTTGTATCGAAGATTATCTTATTGTATTTCTAAGGACAATAAATCATGATTATTCGTTTATCTAAAGCGTTGGCTGTATGTGCGGTGGCGTTATATACAACGTTAGTGGTTATCGGTAATATTACCGATTATGACACCAATTTTGCCTTAATTCGTCATGTTCTTTTGATGGATACTATCTTTCCTGAGGCCACCATTAAGTACCGCGCGATTGAGTCTCCAACTGCCCATCATGCTAGTTATATCATTCTCATTATTCTGCAAACATTAACAGCAATACTTTGCTGGATTGGCGGCATTAGGTTATTAGCTAATTTGAAAAATACCGCGGCTAATTTTAATAGAAAGAAAAAAATTGCCATTGCTGGCTTAACCTTAGGTTTTTTGACCTGGCAAGTTCTATTTATGTCATTAGGCCGAGAGTGGTTTGGCATGTGGATGTCTGAATGGAATAGCGGGGCAGAAGCGTTTCAAGTTTATACCACTATTTTGCTGGTGCTTATTTATCTTGTTCATCGCGATAGAGACCGTAATCGTGAGCGTGAGCATAATGAGATGAAGTAACCTTTTTTGTATGCCGTGAGTTGCAGCTCATCTTATTGGCAAAGTTCATTAGCATTTATAAACTTATAAATGCTAATGAACCGCTAAGTTATGGTTAGTTAAAAAATGCGTTATTCTATTTCTAAACTGAACAATAATGGCTTTTACCACCATCACAGACTATATTTAATTAAATATTTTTAAAATAATTTATTAAATCTTTCGATGCTATCAGACTATCAGATATATAATAAAATATAGTTTAATTTTAAAATGATTTTTCGACGATATTAAAGGATATTTGGTTAAGTGAACAGCTATTTATTGCCTAACAATAGGCATAATTAAAGTTTTAGTCGTACGCTCTTTTTATAAAAAATTAACATGGTTTGTAGTTAATGTTGATAAATTATATCCATTATTAAAATAATTAAATATTAAATTAAATAAGTAGGCTGAAATTAGAATTGAATTTTTGCGGTAAAATTTATTGTAACTTTTGAGATATGCAAAATATTAATAAGTTGATGCTGATTTTTGTTTGTATAATTCGCTTTCATGAAAATAACAATAGGTATATTCTTAAAGTCATGCTTTTATGATGTCTGAATTATCTTAAATAATATATTTACGTATAGATGTTAAAATATGTGTTAAATTGTGTATTTTTTTGATTGCAATTTGATTATTTTTAGGTAATATATTGCTTATTACAATGATTATTAATCAACATGATAGGGCTCTATAATTAAAATGGAATAATTATTTGGCGGCGAATTTATTAGCGATAATTTTATTACTCAAGATTGAGCTTTTTTGTTTTACCTATATTTTATACCCGTCTGTTTAGGTATTATTTTTTGCATATCATAAATTACAACTCCAGTTTTTAATTTTTATTATAAATTAATGTATCTAAGTATACCGCTGCGCCGTTTAAATATTTCATTATGAATTTGAAATATATCATTTGTTTTATTAGGAATATATACATGAAAAATAATCTTACCAGCTATTTTATTGGCTTATTGTTAATTTTATTTTGTAATACTGCTTTGGCTGCAACTGGTGGAACTGTGAAGTTTAGTGGAGCAATTATCGACACGCCTTGTAGCTTAACTTTAGCCTCTGAATCATCTAGTTCTTCTTCTTCTTTAGCTATCGATATGGGAGTTTATATGAAAGATAAGGTACCGAATACTTCAGGTCAAAAAGTTGTTGGTAGTGAGAAGGAATTGTCAATTAAGCTACAAGATTGTCCTCATTATGATGGTTACGATATTATGCCTAAAATAGTATTTAGAGCAAATCATGATGATCATAATTCGAAATTAATTAAGTTAGATGGTACAGGCGCTGAAGGAATTGGTATAGGTCTTTATGATTCTTCAGGCAGATTATTAGATATTAAAGACGTATATGAATCAAAAGTGGCCACTTCAAAGGATAATCGTATGTTAACCTTTCTTTTTAAAGCGGCATATGTATCTAATGGCCAGAAAGTTAAATCTGGTAAAGCAAATGCTTCGATAAAATTTGAAGTTTCTTATAAATAAAAATTGATAATTGAATTTCTAGATATTTTTTCTAGTCATAGAAAGGATTCTTTATATTTATGACTAATGTTTGAGTAATAATAATGAGAAACAGAATAATAAAACTTTTAATACCTTATATACTATTATTTTTTATATTTGAAGCTTATGCAAATGTGACAATTAATGGAACCCGGGTTATTTATAATGGCAATAAAAGAGAAGCTTCAACTCTAGTAATAAATCATGATGAGAATAGGCCTTATTTAATTCAATCCTTTATCAGTGTTGATGCAAATGGCAAAAAAGCACCGTTTATTGTTACTCCACCTTTATTTCGTTTAGATGGCGGCAAAGAAAATATTTTACGAAATATGCGAACAGGCGGTGATTTGCCTTTGAATAGAGAATCTATTTTTTATCTCAACGTGAAAGCGATTCCCTCAGCCCCGGATAATAGGCAGAATATTTTATTTATTACAGTAAAAACCCGCATAAAATTATTTTATCGGCCCGAAAAAATTCAAGGTGATGCAGAAGAAAGTTATAAATTATTAACCTTTCGCCGGCTTGGTAAACAATTAGAAGTTAAAAATCCAAGTAATTATTATGTGACTATTAATCAACTTAAAATTGGCAATCAAATCGTTAATTTAAATGATACAGATATGATTGCCCCGCAAGAAATAGCTTATTTTAATATATCTGCTAACTCATCTAATTTAATTAGTTGGAATAGTATAAATAGTTATGGTGGTATTAGTGCAGAGATGAAAAAAAATCTACCTTAGATGAGATGGAAGGCCTTTAATGTGATTTTTTTTAATAACCAATTAGAAAAAAAACAACTATGCTCATTTGTATTTTTTCTAGTCACTTTAAGTTCATTGATATTTTTACCCGAAATTATTGCTCAAGATTATTTTCCATTATCTGCGTTAGAAATAAGTAACGCTGAGCAGGCGGTTATTGACTTGAGTACGTTTTCTTCACCTGGAGGCCAGTTGCCAGGAACGTACCGAGTCACTGTTTTGTTTAATGGAACAGAGAAGGAGAACAAGGATATTAACTTTGTTCAGAAGAATGGAAAATTATTTGCAGCGTTAACTGTTGATGATTTAAGGCGATTCGGGGTTAAAATCACGGCTTTTCCTGCATTGATGAAGCTTCCAGCCAACCAGATTTTGTATAATATTGAGGATTATATTCCCTACGCCACAATATTATTCGATTTTCATCAACAAAGCCTGGAAATTAATATTCCACAAGCCGTGATGGATAATCAGGCCAGAGATACTGTTCCAACCGATTTATGGCAACAAGGGGAATCGGCTTTTTTAATCAGTTATGACTTTAGTGGTTCGCATAATCATAATCACAATATAACGAGTCAAAATTATTATTTAAATTTACACAATGGAATTAATATCGGCGCTTGGCGCTTTCGAAATCAATTAGTTTATAACTATGATTCGCAAGCAGGTAAGAATAATTTATCTTCTGTTAATAGTTATATTCAACGAGATATTCATAAATTAAAAAGCCAAATTATTTTGGGTGAAACATTTACTACTAATGAGGTTTTTGAAAGTATAAAATTTATTGGTGCATCAATTATCTCAGATGACTTAATGTTACCAAGTAGTCAACGTGATTTTGCGCCAGTTATTAGAGGAATAGCGCAAACACACGCGCGAGTTACGGTGCGGCAAAATAATTATGTTATTTATGAAAATTATGTTCCGCCTGGTCCTTTTGAGATTTCCGATCTTTATGCAATATATGGTTCGGGTAATTTGCATGTTACCATTACTGAAGATAATGGCAAACAAACAAAATTTATCCAGCCATTTTCTTCAGTGCCCATTATGCAACGAGAAGGTAAATTAAAGTATCAATTTACTTTGGGGCGTTTTGCTGGTTCAAAAAAAAATTCTTATCAACCCTATTTTAGCGAATTAGTTTCAATATATGGGGTTTCTAATCGATTAAGTTTATTATCGGGTATTCAAGCTGCGGAAAATTATTTATCGCTTTCTCTAGGGCTAGGGCTAGGGCTAGGTTTAGATAATTTTGGTGCTATTTTTTTTAATGCCATATTTGCTGATGCGAAGCTGGCGAATAATAGACGTAAAAAAGGGCAGTCTTATAAAATTCAATATGAGAAAAGTATTGATGAAATAGGAACATCCTTTAATTTTTCCGGAAATTTTTATACTAGTCCTGAATATTATTCTTTTCTAGAAGTAAATAGACCTTTAAAAAAACAGGATACTGCAAACGGACAAAATAAACTGAGCCAATTTCAGTTTACGCTCAATCAAAATATGGATGATTTTGGTAATTTTTATTTTTCTGCTTATTGGCAGAATTATCGCCGAACAAAAGGTACGACTCAATCATTATCTGCCGGTTATAATATTAATATTGCTGATATTACTTTTGGCATAAATTTATTTTTTAATAATAATGATGAATCGACTGAAAATAAAGATAAACAAATAGCATTTAATGTTTCTGTACCCTTCAGTAAATGGTTACCTAGCGGTTGGATCACTTATAATATTAATAATAATACAATAAATGGGCAGCAATTAGCTGTTAATGGCACTTTATTAGATAATGATGAATTATTATATAATGTTCGGCTAGATAATAATTATACTAGTTTAAAAGAATTGGGTGGTGGTATTTCTGTGAATTATACCAATAGCCTGGCTCGGATGAATGTAGGGTATAATTATAATAATAACGAGCGTTCTTTTAATTATGGGCTTTCTGGTGGCGTGATCGTTCATCGAAATGGGATTGTTTTTTCTCAACCATTAGGGGAAACGATCATATTAGTTAAAGCTGATGGTGCGATGCAAACCAAAATATTGAATCATCGAGGTATTAAAACTGATGCACGCGGTTATGCAGTGATACCCTATAGCGAACCGTATAATTATAACTATATTACCATTGATACTGAATCATTAGCCAATGGAGTAGATATTGATAATCCGGTGCAAAAAGTGGTACCAACCAGAGGGGCGGTAGCAACCGTTAATTTTAATGTGCGTCGTGGTAATCGTATATTAGTCAAATTATCGCAAAATAAAGAGCCAGTCCCTTTTGGCGCTATTGCCACATTAATTGATGGTGATAGCCATGGCATTGTTGGTGATGATGGAGAATTATATTTAAATGCAGTCCCTGATTTAGCCAACATAAAGGTTCAATGGGGAAAAGATGAACAGCAACAGTGTTACGTCAAATTAGATCTTTCTAAACTAGCAAAAGAATTAGATATATTAGAAATCGATGCTGATTGTTATATAGATAAACATTTTTCCGTATAAAATATAATAGGAATTATATGTCATTTAAATTTAAGATATATTTATTGATAATTTTTATTTTAATTCAAAGTTATATATCATTTGCTGTTGCCGGAAAATGTTCAGCTTATATCACAGAACAAAATATTGTATTTGATGAGTTATCAGTTCATTATGATAATACCCATTTCCCCTATAAAGTAAGAAAAATTGGTAGTGAAATTAAGATTAATTGCCAGAAGAAAGGTGATAACTATGTCTATGTTAAATCTATTGAAGGAATAAAATCAGTCAGTGGGTATTATTTTAATACTAATCTTAATGGTGTGAAATTGCGCTGGCAGCTTGAACGAAAAGGATTTGGAGCAAAAAAAATGGGATTGAATGGATATAGAAGGATTGATGAAGGTAATAAAAAAATATTTATTGGTCGTTTTACTATAATTATTTATTCTGATTTTCAAGCTGGAGAAGTGAATCCTATAAAAATAACGCTTGCTCACCGCGATGGAAACCGAGATACAGGAGAAACATTATTTACTTATCATATCCCTAAATTTAAAATTAAGGAACAGTCATGCAAAATAAAAACACCGAAATTAAATGTTCAGATGGGGACAGTATTTAAAAATAATTTTAAAGGTAAAGGAAGTACCACGGGAGAGCGAACTTTTAACATCGATGTAAACTGTAAAGGTGTTAATCAGGCCTATATTACCTGGCAAGGAGGTGACTCAAATGGTGTTATACCAGCGGATAAAGATTCGTCAGCGACCGGGGTTGGGATTCAGATTTTTGCTAATAATACACCCATTATTTTTAATAAAAAACTCGATATCGATTTTTTTAAACAATTAACTTACAGTGCAAAATATTATCAGACTGGGAATAGTGTTTCTGCCGGAACGGTTAATGCAACAGCAACATTTACTATTGATTATAAGTAAAATAAATTTCTTATCACGGATATTAATATATCAATAAGATATACTGATTATTTAATTTATTTTCCTTTTCTCTATTGGTTTATTCATTTAACTAGCATACTAACTTCACGTTAATTTGATTAAACAGTAACATTTTTATTTTTACCCATATTAATAATGTTTATTATTTTACAATAATAACATTTTTAACCTATCATTAACGCGCGACCTATTAATAGTTTAATAATTGTATTGTTAACGCTGTCACAAAAAAATATTTCTTTTTTATTTTTAACCACTCATTGGATTTATTTAAGCGCTTACTTAGAAAAAAATCAACGACTACCTCTTCCGCTTTATTATAATCATCATGGCAAAGGATGTTTTTAAACTGCCATGAATTAAAAAATAGATGCTAAAAATAGTCAATAAAAGTTATTCCCATTTGACATGTTTATTTTAACTAGGAAGAGTTTCTTAAATGAATAAGAATAATATATTAAGGCATATCCCTTGGTTAATATTAGGGATCATTGGTGCTATTTGTTTAGGTGTGGTTGCCCTTAGACGTGGAGAGCACATTAGTGCTTTATGGATCATTATTGCTTCCATTGCCGTTTATTTAATTTCGTACCGCTATTACAGTTTATATATTGCCAAAAAAGTATTGCAGCTTGACCCAACCCGTTCAACACCCGCCGTTCTTAATAATGATGGATTAAATTATGTACCCACAAATCGCAATGTTTTATTTGGTCATCATTTTGCCGCTATTGCTGGCGCAGGCCCATTAGTCGGGCCGGTATTGGCGGCACAGGTTGGTTATTTGCCAGGTACACTATGGCTGTTGGCAGGTGTTGTGCTTGCCGGTGCGGTACAGGATTTTATGGTGTTATTTATTTCATCGCGCCGCAATGCGATTTCTTTAGGCGAAATCGTAAAAAAAGAGATGGGGGTCGTGCCCGGTTCAATTGCGTTATTCGGCTGCTTTTTGATTATGATTATCATCTTAGCCGTATTAGCGTTAATTGTTGTAAAAGCATTGGCCGAAAGTCCATAGGGTGTTTTTACCGTTTGTTCAACCGTACCGATTGCGCTATTTATGGGTATTTACATGCGCTATATTCGGCCAGGATGTGTCGCTGAGGTCTCGATTATCGGAGTTATTCTATTGATTGCGGCTATTTGGTTTGGTGGTGTTATTGCTCATGATCCTTATTGGGGACCCGCGTTAACCTTTAAAGATACGACTATTACTTATGTCTTAATTGGCTATGCTTTTGTTTCCGCACTATTGCCAGTATGGTTGATTTTAGCACCACGAGATTATTTGGCGACCTTTTTGAAAATAGGTGTCATCGTTGGTTTAGCAATCGGGATTGTTATTCTAAACCCAGATTTAAAAATGCCGGCTGTAACCCAATTTGTTGATGGAAGCGGGCCGGTTTGGAAAGGGTCATTATTTCCCTTTCTGTTTATTACTATTGCTTGTGGTGCCGTGTCTGGTTTTCATGCGTTAATTGCGTCAGGAACAACGCCTAAATTATTGGCCAATGAGACTGATGCGCGCTACATCGGTTATGGCGCTATGCTAATGGAGTCATTTGTGGCTATCATGGCGCTAGTTGCTGCTTCTATTATTGAACCGGGTCTCTATTTTGCGATGAATACGCCGCCGGCAGCATTAGGCTTTAGCATGCCTAATTTGCATCAATTAGGCGGCTCCGATGCAGCTATGATTATGGCGCAATTGAAAGCAGTTACCGTACATGCTGCGGCAACAGTTAGTTCTTGGGGATTTATTATTTCGCCAGAGGAAATCTTGCAAACGGCTAAAGATATCGGTGAACCTTCTGTTTTGAATCGTGCCGGTGGTGCGCCTACGCTTGCGGTAGGTATTGCTTATGTATTTCAGCAAATTATCCCTGCTGCTGATATGGGATTTTGGTATCACTTTGGTATTCTTTTCGAAGCTTTATTTATTTTGACCGCTTTGGATGCCGGCACACGTTCTGGTCGATTTATGTTACAAGATCTTTTGGCTAATTTTATCCTGGCGCTGAAAAAAACAGATTCATTAGTCGCTGGTATTATTGCTACTGCCGGTTGTGTTGGTTTATGGGATTACCTGCTTTATCAAGGGGTTGTTGATCCTTTAGGTGGTGTTAAAAGTTTATGGCCATTATTTGGTATCTCCAATCAGATGTTGGCAGCCGTTGCGTTAGTTTTAAGCAGTGTTATTTTGATTAAAATGAAGCGTACTAAGTTTATTTGGGTAACACTTGTTCCAGCAATATAGTTATTAATATGTAC
>UXGC01002587.1:0-10904 GCA_900480045.1 Eurytoma adleriae
TAATGAACAAAGGGAGCTGCTAGTAAATATTCACAAAATAAATATTGTTACTCGGCTATTTAATGAAAAATATCGTTTTAATCAAAACAGTGATAAACATAATTTGCCAATTGAAGTTATCAGTGTTTATGCATTATGGTTACTTTATTCTATCTATGAGACTGACCAACATGCTTTTGGTAATTTATCCATAGAAGATGTTGTTAATACAGAGATAATATATAATTATATTGATGATAATAACAATATTAAATTTGATACTTTTAATATTTTTGAATATTTAACACGACATATTGAAGAAATTAACTCACCTTTAATAAATAAAAAGAATATTAATATAAAATTCCCAACAGAATATCGTGCTGAATTAATTAATTATTTGAATGAGGAAGCAATAAATTTAAAGAAACAAGTTGATATGCTAAAAAGTATTGATTTATTAAAACAAAAAAAAGATAAGTTACTAGAAAAAATGCCACATCTGGAAAATTATTTAGCAAAATATTTAGTCCAACAAACTGAAAAATATAATATTAATCATACCTCCTTAGATGATCTGGTCACATTTTACTATAAATCTTATTCATTTAACCCAGAAGTGGAAAGTCTGCAAAAGTATTATTATCCTCCGATCGAAAAAACGTACACTGTGCGCGATATTTTATTAGGCAGAGAGCGAAAATGGTTATCTGAAAATCTAGATTATAAATTAGATGAAGTGTTAGGTGCGATATATCCTGCTCAATATACAAAACCACTTATTAATAAAATAAATTCTGCTAATATTCAAAATAGTTATATTGATGAAATGGAAAAAATTAAAAAAAATGATGAGATAAAAAAGCAGTTTTATGACTATTTAGAGCATGTATTAACCACTTACGGTAAAAAAGACGTTTTATACTACTTAGTGGAAAATAGCCCGGGATTGTTAGTATTTCCTGATAAAGATCGCGGACCTGTTACTGGTATTGATAAAACTATTAATGGCATTAATTCAGAAAATACGCCTGTTGCGGTAATATCCATTTTTACCGGTGAATGTCTTCATTATCCTTCATTCCGTGATTTTAAACGAGCAATTACTAAAAGTGAAAAGTTAAAATCATGGGCAAATTTTCATTTTGATAATTATAGCGAGCTTGACCATTCAAAACTTAAATTAAATAGAGAAAATATAGACTACTCTTTTTTATTTGAATCTATTATCGATTTTAATATAAAAAAAGCAGATATATTAATCAAAACACACACTGAAGCGTTACTTATTGAATTATTTAGTCGTTTAGAAAATATAATATTTCTTTACTCTCTTTTTTCTATTGCCATGGGCCCTGTAACAGGGTTTATATACAGTTCTATTTTGGCTGCATCACCAGCATTTATGAAAGCAGCAATTAGTGATAAGGAAGAGGAATATAAAAAGTATTTAAAAGAAGGGATAATGAATGTTTTAGCCGAAATTGCTGGTACTGTTACATCAGAGGTTATAACAAGATCCCTAACGAAAGTAGTTAGCCTTTATTCAGAATTTAAATTTAAAAGAAGAGTAATTCATTATGATAAAAAGGGGATGACAAGACTAATTCATGATTTTCAAAAAGATCATTTTGATATGAAGATTACTTTGTCACCAGAAAAAAACGAAAATCGAGTTTTATTGGGAGTTGAAGAAAAGTTCAACCCAAATAATCTGACCGCTGATATTCCGGCAGAAAAGTATTTAACTGAACTACATTCAAATCCCTCAATTGCGAAAAAAATTGATGAGCCAATTACAGAAGATGATTCATCAATAACTGCTATTGCGAAATATATGCACGATCATGACATGATAGATATTAGATATCGAGGGGTATCTATTTGGAATAATGCACAAGATGAAAGTCCTATGAATCATTTAACTGTAGTTGGCAAAAAAGATAATAAGGAATATGTTTTTGACTTAACTGCCCATCGTTTTAAAAATATTGACAACTCATCTTTAGATGGCCCACTTATTTTAGAGGAATCCATGTGGGAAAAAAGATACTGTGAAGCTTTCCCTAAAAAATTAATTAAATATAAAGATTTTGCTGGTGAGCAAATGGCTGTAGCAAATTTTAGATTATATTTCAATCAATCTGCTATTGACATTATTGACATTATTGACATTATTGACGTTATTGAAGGTACTAAAACATTAAACTCACCAGATTGGTATATAAAAGAACTAACAACAAAGACTGATATTAATCCTACAATTAATTATATAATTAATAAAAATCCACTTCTCAATGTCGTTCATGCAATTGAACTTCATGGTACAACTTATAAAAATAATTGGGAATATATTAGCGATGTATTATATCGTTCTCATAAAATAGATGAACAATATAAGGAGCCATTAATTCGTGGATTATCAGCAATAGCGCGAGATTCAAATGCTAAGAATATCTTTGATCCATCGATGCGTATATTGCGTAGTTACCGGCAAGTTAGAAGCATGAATGACTTAATACAAGCTAAAGCTGGAGAAATTTTATTTTTTTATACTGAGAACGACAAATTGGTTTATATGTTAGTGAGCTTAGGCAATGGCCTATTTAGTGGTAATAATAATAGTAAACTAGGCGCTTATCTCAATAATAGTAATAGCATTATTATGGCAGAACAGATTGGTAACTTTGTCGATGATAAAATAGAGCGATATGCTCCAGAATTAGGTAAATTAAAGGTATATGCAGTCCAGCCATATGGTAGCACATTGCCCCAAAACACGATTAAAGACGTTGCTCTGGAAGCTTTAAAAAAGAATCAATCGACTCAGAGTTACCTGAGTTTATGACTCGAATTTTAGGCGATGCTCAAGAGTTAACATCTGAACAAATAGCCGTCTTTCAAGAAGATTTGCGGGCAATCTTAACGGCAGACAATAATAAAACCAGTGTTAGTAGTTTGTTAACAAATATAAAAAATATAGACAATGTTACCCAATTATCAGCATTGCCATCGGGTCGATTGATATTTTTTTATAACTCGGATTACAGTTTAAAAAGTATGATGATAAGCCTAGGAGAAGGGAAATTTGTTATTAGTCAAGGTGATCATATAGGTTTAGCGACAAAGCAATTGCATGATATTGTTTCAGTTGATCAATTTGCCCGCGTTGCGGGTGGTAGATTTAACTATACAAATATTGTTACTGGTACTATTAATTTACAACGTATAAGGCAAAAGACGCTATTAGGTCAGAATTCAGTTTTCAATTTAGAGGGAAATAAATTATTTATTAAGCCGGAGGGAAGACCTTCAATTATAAATTATATGGATTCTACCGAGTTAAGTAATATTATTGAAGGCTTAGCAATAAAATTATATGGCCTTAATAATTGGCAAAAAGTAGAGACCATTGAGTTACAATCTTGCTTTGGTGGATTAGGTTCAATTCCTTCCGGTCAAGTGATAGCACATAAATTAGATAAAACAGTAATAGTGCATGCCTTTTCCATCGAAAAGGGTTTTGTGGTAAAAAATTATGAATCAGCACCAACACCTAAAATATATGAAGCGGATGTTTATCTTAGTGATGATGATTTAAAGTTAGCCATGCAACAAAGTCTGGCAAATAGCGAGTTTTGGCAACAATTAATACTATTATTTAAAAACTCAGATAAATTAATAAATAGAGTAAACGATAACAAATTTGGATTGAAAGATGTATCAGGGCATCTTGTTTTTGATATGGCAAAATTAATTTTAAAAAAAATGGACTTAGATGATTTTTTATCTTCGCATCCAGAATATTATGGATTTAATGGTAAGGAATTTAATGATATTTTTAGGAGACTAAAAAAGATACTTGATTCTACAGAAGTTACTAATTCAGTCCAATTTGCTGAATTTATAATGAACCTCATTTCATTTAATAAATATTCATACACTATAGCAGATAAGTTTCTTAGCTCAAATCTATTAGCCGTTGAACTTATAAATAAATCCTTAGAAAATGATTCGTTAAAATAATATTGAATTATTTTAATTGATACATCGTTTATATCTTTTTTACTTTTAATATTTATTAGGAGGAGTCATGATTGAAAATTATCTAACTAAAACTTTTTCATCATATTGTAAAAAAATAATGGAACAACTTAATTATCAAAAAAGGGGATATGAGATCAAAAAAAATGAAAAACAATCTTATGATTCCTATGCAGCAAGTGAAGAGATATTGAATTCTAAAATAGCGGATAATACCACTAGTTTACCATTTAAAAAGGTTGTAATAACCTATTCATTTGGAGGTTATAACGGTAATTATGAAATTAGTTCCGTGCCAATTGAACAACAACGCTGGTTTAGTGAAGCTTTAGATGTTTAGTCTGATGTTGCTAACATTAAATTCACTTTGGTACCTAAAGTTACTCCTAGTAATATTTGCTTTAGAATTTCTTTGCACAAACCAAATGGACAAATTTCTTATTTATCAAACCAAGATATGCATTTAGATAGCATACCTTGTGTTTTTGATTTATATAAACATAATGATATATTACAACCTGAAAAGGGCAATTATGGTCAAATGGTACTAGTCCATCAAATTGGCCATGCTCTCGGTTTATCTCATCCTGGAAATTTTACTAATATCGCTTCTGATATTTATTCACCCGACTATTTGCAATGGAAAAAAGGAAGGTTAAGTTTTTGGAAAGAGGCGCGTTACCTTGAAGATACTCGCCAATATACGGTGATGAGTAATTGGAGTGAAAAATATACTAATGCTGATTTTCACGGTGCTTATCCTTATACCCCATTGATAGATGATATATACGCCATACAGCAGTTATATGGTGCTAACATGGAGGCGAGAAAAGAAGATACGGTATATGGATTCAATTCAAATACAGACAAAGATTATTATTCAATAAAAGCTAATGATAAAGTTGCTATTTTCTCTATATGGGATGCTGATGGTAATGATAGCCTTGATTTTTCTGGTTATCATCAAGATCAAAAGATAAATTTGAATCCTGATTCATTTTCTGATGTTGGTGGTTTAAAAGGAAATATATCAATAGCAAGAGACGTAATTATTGAAAATGCAATTGGTGGAAAAGGAAATGATATTATTATTGGCAATGCGTCTAATAATATTATTAAAGGTGGAGCAGGTAGTGATATTATTTATGGTGGTATGGGGCAAGATACACTTTGGGGTGAAAATAATATAGAACTATCCGCATTAACTAAAAGTATAGCCGCGATTCTTTCTTATACTTTTTTTACGCTTCCATATCAAAAACCTCAACAACCTGAACAGATAATAACAACCAATAATCTCAATAAATTACTTTTTCCTTTCTCAGAAAATGAAACACCGACTTCTAACGTTTTTGTTTATACTACTTTTGCAGAATCATTACCTACATCACCTGATATGATAATGGATTTTCGCACAAATAAAGATAAAATTGATTTGTCGGCGATTAATGTCCGTCATAATATTGCCCACAAAGACAAAAATTTTATTCATTTTGTGGAAAAATTTCGCGGTGTTCCTGGCGAAACCGTCATATCTTATAATGATAAAGACCATTTTTACCATGTTAGTATCAATGCTGATGATAATTTAGAGCCAGATTTTGTCATTAAAGTCGCTGCTGATGCTGTCGTTGCCAGTGATTTTATTGTATAAATCCTTACTCGCTCATATGAATATTGCCGAACAAAAGTATTGTAATAAGTAAAATTAGAAAATACCGCTTAATTGATAATGTTTGAATTAATTTTCAACGCTAATGATTAACTAATAATGGGGTTAATCAATCAGCTAACTTAAAATTATCAAAGATTTATACAGCTGTTTTTTCGCGTCAAATAACATCAATGTATAATCGATGCTGCATATCTGTTCGCCAAAGGGTATACTGAACCACTTTTTTAAAATCACAATCTATCTATCGCGCGAATCTAAACATGCAAAAGTTCGATACCAAAACCTTTCAGGGATTGATCCTAACATTACAGGATTACTGGGCGCGTCAAGGCTGCACCATTGTTCAACCATTGGATATGGAAGTTGGTGCAGGGACGTCGCATCCGATGACTTGCTTGCGGGCACTAGGCCCGGAGCCGATTGCTGCCGCTTATGTGCAACCCTCTCGTCGGCCAACTGATGGACGTTATGGTGAAAATCCAAATCGTCTTCAGCACTATTATCAATTTCAAGTCATTATTAAACCCTCACCAGAGAATATTCAAGAGTTATATCTTGGCTCATTACAAGCATTGGGGTTAGATCCCACGATTCATGATATTCGCTTTGTTGAAGATAACTGGGAAAATCCAACTTTAGGTGCCTGGGGTCTTGGTTGGGAAGTTTGGCTAAACGGGATGGAAGTCACCCAGTTTACCTATTTTCAGCAAGTTGGTGGTTTGGAGTGTAAACCGGTTACCGGTGAGATCACCTATGGTCTTGAGCGCTTGGCTATGTATATTCAAGGCGTTGACAGTGTGTATGATCTACTCTGGTCTGATGGCCCGTTAGGAAAAACAACCTATGGTGATATTTATCATCAAAATGAAGTTGAGCAGTCGGCTTATAATTTTGAATATGCCAATGTTGATTTTCTATTCAAATGTTTTGAAGAGTATGAAAAAGAAGCACAATATTTATTGTCGCTAGAAACGCCACTGCCTTTACCCGCTTATGAGCGTATTTTAAAAGCTGCCCATACGTTTAATTTATTAGATGCCCGTAAAGCGATTTCAGTTACTGAACGGCAACGTTATATTTTACGTATTCGCACCTTAACTAAAGGGGTTGCAGCTGCTTATTATGCTGCTCGTGAAGCACTGGGTTTTCCAATCTGTAAAAATAAGAACTAAGAGGCTGTCATTATGCAACAGACTTTCCTGGTGGAAATCGGCACAGAAGAGTTACCGCCGAAGGCTCTTCGTTTATTAGCTGAATCATTTGCGGCAAATTTTAAACATCAATTAACACAGGCTGAGCTGCCGCATGGTGAAGTGCTTTGGTATGCTTCCCCCCGCCGGTTAGCATTAAAAGTAACTGATTTGGCCGCCTATCAAGCTGATCGCGAAGTTGAGAAGCGTGGTCCGGCAATTAGTCAGGCTTTTGATGCTAGCGGTAAGCCGACTAAGGCTGCTGAAGGTTGGGCGCGTGGCTGCGGAATTAGCGTTGAACAGGTAGAACGTTTGGTTACTGATAAGGGGGAGTGGTTATTTTATCGCGCGACCAATGAAGGTCAGGCAGCGCAAGTGTTGCTTGGCGATATGGTCGTTAACGCCCTGAGTCAATTACCGATCCCAAAACTGATGCGCTGGGGAGATAAGGAAACTCAATTTGTCCGTCCTGTTCATACCGTAATTATGTTATTAGGTGATCAACTGCTTGAAGGTGAAGTATTGGGTGTTCAGAGTGGTCGCATGATCCGTGGCCATCGATTTATGGGGGAAGCTGAACTGACTATTGATTCAGCTGAGCAATACCCGGCGATATTACGTGAACGTGGTAAAGTTATTGCTGATTATGAAGAGCGTAAGGCCTTAATCAAGCATCAGGCAAATAAGGTAGCACAGCAATTAGGTGGTACTGCTGAATTGTCTGATAGTTTACTAGAAGAAGTAACATCCTTGGTTGAATGGCCAGTGGTATTAAACGCAAAATTTGAACAGAAATTTTTGTCAGTACCTGCAGAAGCTTTAGTCCATACGATGAAAAGCGATCAAAAATACTTTCCCGTTTATGATAAGGTTGGCAATTTGATGGCCAATTTTATTTTTGTCGCCAATATTGAATCTTCTGAGCCCCAGCAAATCGTTGCCGGTAATGAAAAGGTGATCAGTCCACGCCTGGCAGATGCTGAATTTTTCTTTAAAACCGATTGTAAAAAGCGTTTAGAAGAACATTTACCTCGATTGGAAACAGTTTTATTTCAAAAACAGCTGGGTTCATTGCGCGATAAAACCGATCGTTTAGAAGTGTTAGCCGGCTGGATTGCGGCTAAAATTGGTGCTGATGTTAATCATGCTACTCGTGCGGGTTTGTTGTCCAAATGTGATTTGATGACCAATATGGTGTTCGAATTTACCGACACACAAGGTGTTATGGGGATGCATTATGCCCGTCGGGATGGTGAGGCTGAAGAGGTAGCGCTAGCAATCAAAGAGCAGTATCAACCTCGTTTTGCTGGTGACCAATTACCGACTAATCCTGTCGCAGTTGCATTAGCACTAGCCGATAAAATGGATACTTTGGTAGGTATTTTTGGCATTGGCCAACCGCCTAAAGGCGATAAAGATCCCTTTGCATTACGTCGTGCGGCGCTTGGCGTGTTACGTATTATTGTTGAAAAGGGTTACGATCTCGATTTATTAGCGTTAACACAGCAGACGGCTCAGTTGTATGGTGATAAATTAACCAATAAAAATGTTATCGATGATGTGGTCGAGTTTATGTTGGGTCGATTTCGCGCCTGGTATCAAGAGCAAGGATATCGCATTGATACTATCCAGGCTGTTTTGGCACGCCGGCCAACTAAACCGGCTGATTTTGATGCCCGTGTGAAAGCCGTTACCCATTTTCGGACTTTGGAAGCGGCAGAAGCACTGGCTGCTGTTAATAAACGGGTTGCCAATATTCTGACTAAGTCAGATGAGAAATTGAATGACAATGTTGCCGCTAGCGTGTTAAAAGCACCCGAAGAGGTCACCTTAGCGGCCCATTTAGTTGTTTTACAAGATAAATTAGCACCATTGTTTGCTGATGGGAAATACCAGAGCGCATTAATCGAACTGGCCTCACTGCGTGAAGTTATCGATGCTTTCTTTGATAATGTGATGGTGATGGATACTGATCAAAAAGTCAGGATCAATCGTTTGACTTTACTGAGCCAGTTGCGTGATCTGTTTTTACAGGTAGCCGATATTTCGTTATTACAGTAATTTACTTACCGATTAAAAATCCCTTGAAGGTTAATTCAAGGGATTTTTATTTATAATTAATCCTTGTCTCTGTTAGAAAAAAAACAGTCATATTATTAAAATTTATAAAAAAATTTTTATCATGACTAATGAGGGTTTTATATTAATTAGTAAATGAAGAGATTTATCACATAATATTTTTAGAAAGATCGAGTTCAATATTGCTATTAGCGTTTCGTTTATGGGGTAATACAAAGCTAAAATCAAGAAATTTACTAGATTTTAGCTTTGTTAAATCGTATTTTGGTGAAGTTAATATAAACTGATTGACAATATATGCGTTGTTTCCCTTTATGGTGACTTTTTGGCTATGATCCATAATTCCGCTATTATAAAATGTCCCATCTTTTATTTCATAAAGACCAATTTTGCTTTTTATTTTAGATTGATTATTAATATCGGCGTTATCGGCAAATATTTCTGCTATTTCTGTATTTTGGATTGTACCATTATTGTTAAATTTTCCATTTCTAATAAGAAAATGGCTATTTTTACTTTTTATTTTTTCTTGATTATCAATAGTTGAATTGATTCCAGTAATGACTAATATTTCAGTATTATTTATAGTACCGTTATTATAAAACTCTCCATTGGTTATTTCATAATGACTATTTTTATTACTGAAAAGTGTACCTGCATTATTAAATATACCATTTTTTATTGTATAATGACTATATTTGCTATTTATTGCTGAATGACTATCAATGGTTAAATTGGCATTTTTAGCTAGTATTATATTTTGCAAGATATCGTCAGTAATATTAATAAATTTGGTCGCATTAATATTATTTATAGTAGTGAAAATATTGCTGATAATATGCGTATCATGAACTGCGATGGTAATATTATTGACATTTAAATGGCTGGATTCTAACGTAACCGATCTTGCCAATAATTGTATTGTTTTAGCATCGGTAAATTTTCCTTGCTTGATATTTTTAAAATGAATGTGTTTTCCTCTTATATTATTAGTTAAGTGATTGGAGGGAATCTTAGTCTCAATTGGGTAAGTAACCAAGCTGACACGATCGGCATTAGTGAAACTACAGTGATTACTACAATTAATGCCATTAGGATTAGCAATAATTAACTGAGGCTTATTATTGCCTAAAATAGCAATATTACCATTAATGTTGGATTTTTCTGCTGAAATTACTTCAGTAATAATAATGTTAGCAGGGTTGTTAGTGGCATTATTAATTTTTATGCCATTTTCACTCACATTAAATTTATCATATTTATTATGAGAAATTTTAAACTGTCCATGAGAAACTGCGGGTAAGATATCAATTGTTAACGACTTATTCACAGAATTTAAATTAATTTTTCCGTTAGAGCTAACAATTTCAGTGGGTTGTTTTAATGGAGTGGAATTATTATTTATCCCAGATAGTTTTGACGCAAATATATTGCCAGAAAATGATATTGATACCATTATTGTTAATAAAGCTAATTTAGGGTTATTGTTTTTTGATAAACGCATGCTATATCCTTATAAAATAAATAATTTGCTATCTATAAATTTTTGGCTAATTTATTTTAACTTTTTTAAAAAGACAATTAATTTTTTTAAAACTTATTATTTTATATAGAATTTATAATATATTTAATGTGTTATTTGTATAATTCAATAATTTGTATTGATGTAAATTATGATCAATGGTGGTTTTATATTAGTGTTAATTATATTAGTGTTAATTATATTATTGTCAAAATAAATTTTCTGTTATTTACTTGCTTATTAAAAAGCATATAGTTGCTTTTTTTATCATCGTGATAGTAAATATTAACTAAAAAATTATTGACGACTTTATCATGTCGCAGTAAGATGCACACCGTTTTCGGCGAGTAGCGCAGCCTGGTAGCGCAACTGGTTTGGGACCAGTGGGTCGGAGGTTCGAATCCTCTCTCGCCGA
>UXGC01002588.1:0-10891 GCA_900480045.1 Eurytoma adleriae
TTTTTTCACTTAAATATTAGTTATGAACTTGTTATTTTTTAAAATAATTTAACTCTGCGATAGTGATATCTATGTTACCTTCGTAATTCTTAATTAGCGATGAAGATCTTATAAGTTTGATTTTGAAATTTAAATTTTTATATTACTAGAAGTCTAAATGCGCGCTGTGCGCGCGGTACATCTAGATCATATGTAAAATTATAAAATGATATTTCAAAATCTCGCGCCAAATTTATGTCATAATACGTCATAATCTGTAAGCCAATCAAATTTCAAATCTCCATCTCAAACAAACCAATCACAATCAATAGAGACTTCACTTTTCATCATTCTTTTTTTTAGTAAGGAATATAGCAAAACCAAGATTATGTATCATCTTTGTAAGAAAAAAAAGTAGTGAAAACAATTAGGGTATTGCATAATATCATTAAATTAAAAAAAAATGTTATTTTGCATATTATTCTAATTAGGGGATGTCAAACCTACATGATTGACACTTTCATTATCTTTCTACTTTGGTTTCTAATTTTACTCCAAAGTATAAAATTCATCTTTTATTCGCCACATTAAGATCCCATCAAGTTTTAAAATAAAATATTTGTTTAGGTTTTATCTTCTTTATCGATTATCTTAATTCACTATTTCACTATTAAATTTAATACAAACGTAATCTAATAATCACGGTAGCATGCATTATCCATGTTTTTTTTTCAGAATTAGCATACGATGCAATTCTACCAGGTTTGGATGCAATCGCATGAAATTGCATCGAAATTTGGATAAGACTTCGTCAAATCGATGAAGCATTTGACAAAACTCAACGACCAACTGAGAAAGTGTTCGAAAAGGGAAACAAACCCTTTAACGAAACATTGCACAGATTTTAAATACAATATAGTCATCATATCGATAGAATCAATATGAGATAACTGCTTGTTTTAAATGTTAACTGTACGTAATAGGGTCGATTAAAGGATTAAAAAAAAGTCAGAAAAATATGCTGAATACAATATCAGGATGACTGCGACGAGCCCCTTAACGAGCGCACAATTATTAGCCGCACGGCAAACGAATCACGGAACTGTAAGAACAGCCGTCAGTGGAGCCGTCACCCACCCACGCAGTACACCTCTCGCGAAATTCCGTCGCATCCTGAATCCGCGCCGCGCGACTATACGGCTTGCGCACCGGAGCACGAAGCACAGCTCACGGGGGGCGGGGAGGGGTGTTACACGTGGCGTCGGCGTCGTCGGCAGGTGTGCAGGCGGGTGTGAAGGCAAACGCGCGGCCTCCGGCCTCGGCCGACGCCGGCATTAACGACGAGTCGTTAGGGAGATGAGGTGCGCGCGCGAGCGAGCGGCCGCACCTGCACGCGCGCGGCTTATAGGACCTCGAGGTGTGCGAGAGCCGCGGCGACAATGCGTCGGCATGGCAACGCTGCGCGCGCGCGCGGGCGAGAGGCGGCGAGATAAGAGCGGGGGAGGAGGAGGAGGAGGCGGGGGCAGGGGGGAGAGAGAGCGAGTCTCTCGGCTCCGACTCGGGGACTCTATTTCCATAATCTGCCGCTTTGTCGATTCTGAATTATGTGACTGCGCTCCGGCTCCCGGCGGGCCGCGCGCCGAGAGGGTATCCGATTATTTGCTGGAAATCGATTTCACGTGTTTGGCCGCTCTGTGTTTGTGCACGCAGCCTATACTCTCTCTCTCTCTCTCTCTCTCTCTCTCTCTCTCTCTTGCTCTCTCGCTTTCTGATTCTCTCTCTTTCTCTCGCGTGCATATATCGGCTCGATCGGGGTGGGTATGTGTATACGCGAGCGGGCGGCGACATTGTGCCGCCGACGAGCGGGAGCGGAGGCTGGCTCCCGCGCGGCCCCCGCGTTCATCTTCATTTCGCGAGCGAACGCGACCTCTGCGAGCCCGCCTGGAATCCGCTTCCTCGTTTGTTTGCCCGCGCTCTGCCTCCTGCGTGAGCGCATTGTTCGACTATGTCACCGTGAACTTTCACCCCCACCCTTTTTTTTTCTATCGAGGTGTTTCTTTTATCGATTGATTTTTTTTTTAAATATAATAAATGTAATGTTTTTGTTTTGAGCTTTTGGGAAGTTTAGAATATTTGTTTTTTTTTATGATAGTGAATCATGCGTCGTTTGAAAAAAATATATTCGCATGAATTGTATATCATTAAACTTTCTTTTCGATGTACGTGGATACCATGCAAATGCATAAAAGTTTATATACACGTATAGGTGCAGAAATGCAGTCAGTACATGCATGCACAAAGGTACAAAAGCGTAGAATACTTGTACTCATATATATATGCGTTAGTGCATAGAACATGTGAATAGATGTGCACAAATTAAGTGTATAGCGTACAAGTGCATTGGTGCATACATTGAAATGCTTACTTATCATGTATTACTAATACTTACTTACTTGCATGTTTACTTATCAATGAAAACCACTACTTTTTGTACTGTTTATCATCCCCTATATTAACTCGTCTGAGTACTTATGAGTACTTTAATAGCTTAATCTGATATCATCTAAATTACAAGAATATAATTGACTATTCTTTATCTATAATGAAATAAATACATATCCGGTCTTAAAACACGACGTCCGGATATTGTGAAACATTTAAAAACGCGATTTTATGAGTAAATCTGGTTTAAAAATTCCGCGCCAAATTCAAAAAATTTTTGTATAAAATTTTCGAACTTAAAAATTATAATACATATATATATACATACATATGAGATATCAGAACACTCGAAGCGAATTGGATTTTGCTAGTGTCTATAAATTAACATTAGAATCTGAAATCTCTTCTGCAAGCAACTGACCAAACGCAACGACGGCATAGAGTACCGGACACTGGTGTCTGCATAATGGACGGTGGTGCGAGAGGCGGAAGGTCAACGCAGTCTCCGGGTCGGGTCCGGGCCGTTTGTGGGTCGATAGCGCGCGGCGCGCACTTGAGAGAATCGCCGGGCGCGCAAACGACTCCCCCCGCCCCCCTCCGCCCGCGCATGCAGTCGCTGCATGCGGCATGTGTACGCGGCATTGTCCCCGCGGCGGCCGTGTGTTTGCGCCGGCGCGACAATGAGCGGCGCGCGCGTCGCTCTGCCCTCCCCTCTTCGATCGGCCGCCGGCGTTTTCTTGTTAATAAATCGGGCGCCCGCGCGGGGGTGGAGGCGTACCTGCCACGGGCCGCCGCGCCGGGGCACCAGCGGGGGATTCGGCGCCGCGCGGGACCCGGCTCTCGGGTGCCCCTGGGACGGCCCGTTAGGGTTAGGGTGTCGGGCATTTAATTACTGCGAGTGGCGGACGAGGCGTGCCGTCGCCGCTTCCTCGTGCGACCATTTGACGCTCGCACCGTCTTCGGCTGATTAAAAGCTCTTTTTTCGATTGCTCCCTGGGTCTGGATTTTTTTTCTTTTTATTTCGAGGGATTACTCAGACTAGAATGAGTGGAGAGTGGAAGTAACATGCGGGTAGGTCATTTTAAGGGTTTTTTTGTATTGTGTAGTTTTTAAAACGCTACTTTCCGTTTTCTGTTATCTTTTGTTTCTACATCCAGGTGGATCGACGTACTTATTTGATATAATTTTAGTAACATTTGATAGCTATGATTACAAAAATTTATTTGATTTTTGTAATAATTAGATGATTTTTTTTATAATCAGTTATATAATTATTGTGTAAATGGTGGAACACTAGTAGTAACCTTTTCAGCACTATCCATTCAGCTCTATGTAGGTGGCAATAAGTGGCATATATAAATCTGAGTCAGCAAACTCGTTAGTGGGAAACGTACTCAGTCTCAAGAGTCCACCTGGCGGTAAATCTGTTAGACACATTACGTACGTAATTAAGGCCTGATCTCGTTTTGATTTCAATCAGCTCACATTGAATTTTTAATATTCATTCAGAGGCTTGAAGAGCTGCGAGGTTTTATGCCTACTCCTACTAATTATAATTATTATATAAACTATTCGGATCACATGCAATTGGTTGGGTTTTTTTATTTAAGAAATATAATGATTTATTAATTTTTCGACATTGGATTTGATGATTATTATTGATTAAGAAATTAACTTCTCAGTGTTTAAAAAATTATTGCAAATTCCTTTGTTTAAAACTGCTTTGTGATTATACGGAATGAAATGTTTTTTTAACTAACAATATCAATCGAGTTTCTTGAGCTTAATTATTTTCATACCATTTAGTAGTTATAACTATTAGTCATTAACCAACCAATTAAGTCGCTGTTTTAAATGCTTCATAACACTACCATCGGTTTTTTAAAGAAAGAATATACTTCCCACTTTCCTAAATAACTTTTCAAAAATTTCTAATTCAAACTGATATTTATTGAAAATCTGAGATACAAATTGATTCGCCAACTATTTACGTAACAAATAAACTAAATTCTGCTTTCGTAAAAAATAATAAATGAAATTCTATTCATTAAATTAAATCATTCTCTCTTTAATATTTGAACTACAATATCTCATCCTATTTGAAAGTAGAAAAAGAAACATACTCATCACGACTGGTGTAAAATTAAGAGACTCCACTTTCAGGAAACCCGGCAAGGCTTAACTCGACGCGCGCGGGGTTAAAAGAAACCCGCCTGGTATTCTATCCCTCAAAGCTAAAAAAAAAGCAGGCGCTTCAAAGTAGACAAAAGTGAGCAAGTTAAAAACGTTTATTCCCACACACTCGAGTGTGACTTTTCGCCATTGTTCGCCGGGTTCCGCGCGCCCTCGCATCCTCCTGTCCCTTTGGAGCGGGCACTCGACCTCGATTAAAGCCCCGACTCCCGGGAAGACGGCGACGGTCCAGCTCCTTAAAAAAAAAGAGAAAGAAAAAGAAAAGAGAGAGAGAGGGAAAAGCCCGTCGGCTTTTACATGGCAGTCCCTCTCCCTTGGCCGGGACACTCCTTTTTCTCGCCGGAACTTTTTACTTCCACCGCTTTATTCTACTCGTTCCTCTCTTTCTTCTTCTTCTTCTTCTTCTTCTTCTTCGTTGCGGCGCGTTTCCATTCATTTCTGCAAGGCCGCCGCCGGTTTTCGCGGATAAAGTGACGGTGCCTCGTAAAACGACATACTTATACTCTCCGGCCCCTCCCGCGCCACTGTACGGAGCCCGGCTTTGTTCTCCGAAAAGATAGAGCCGCATTAATGCTGTAAATTCCTTTTGTTATTGCTTCTCCGCTACTTTGTATTACTTGCGCTTTAAGCCTTTCGTTCGTTTTCGCGGATTTCAGAAAGAGGATTTTTAATGTTTCGCGATAATCAGATTGATTCTTTTGGATTGCAGTTTTTATGTGTTATTATCTCGGTTCTGAAAATATTTAACTTGTGCGATTGTAATAAATTTTACGTAGATAAGTAATTTAATTATTGTTTTTATTTAAAAAATGACTGCAGGTTCATTTCCTGTAATTTAAGAAAAAGTACGTCTTCATAATTACAATGAATCGGGAAGTTATTTATTTTATGAACCTAATCACTTTTTGGAAATTGTGAAGACAATTTATAATTTCTGTCAGTAATGATTATTATTTCAATAATCAGTTTAGCTAAATTCAATTAAGAAAAATTTTTAAATCATGGTTTTTGTTTAAAAAATTACTACCAAATGAGAGTAACCTAAATAGATTACAAAATAACTACAGTGTAGGTTCTAAAGCAGATCGAGTATCTACATCAATCTATTGAAAATCTGAACAATCGAGTTATTTACATAGGGTATTTCATTCAATATGAACTCAATTTTTAAAATGCGATCAGGCGTTGGATACAGTGTGTAATGTTGGTTAACACCTTTACCACCAGGTGGACTTTGAGTTTAAAATGGCTCCCACTAAAGGATCTGCTGTCTCAGTTTTATATTATGCCACCTAATCATCTAAATAGTCAGGCGCTGGAAAAAGCTATTAATGCTTCACCGTTTAGTTTAAATACTTGTAATAACTAATAATCCAACAACTGATTGTAAAGGAATTGTGTTACTGTTGAAAAAATTTATTGCTATCTAGTGTCTCTAAAATTACATTGGTCTTTCTGAATTGAAAAAAAATAGTGGCGTGATTTTTAAAAATCGCTAATTTGTACTTTCTCGAATACGGAATATAATATTCAGAATTTACATTTAGGCTTAGTCTATTGTGTACTGTGTCTTCCTTACACAATACTCATCTGATGTCCATACTAAATTAAACCTTAATCACTTCATCCAGAATCAACTCGAAACACTTCAATCCCACCCCTCTAATTCTCAAACAACGCAACGAATCGTGCAATTCCGCATTGTTCTAAAAAAAAAAGCGTCAACAATTTATGCAAAACTTAATAAAAAGCCGAGTGAGCGCGGGGGGCCGAGCTGCGGGGGAGGGAAACTCCAGGCGCGCGCGCGTGTATTTTCGATCGCGCGAGCGCGCGGGAGTTTAAATTCGCAGCGACGGCGCATTGTTCGTCCACCATTGTTTCAATATCTCGGGGGCGGCGCTTCCCATTGTCTCCTCCCTTTGTACCTTTACGCCGCCGGAACTCTCGCATCCGCGCGCGCGCGCGTTCGCTCCCTCTCCGGCTGCCCCCCGCGCTTCTTCTCCTCCCGCGCCTTCGGTGCGTTCACACCGGTGTACGCGGGCGACAAGGAAAAAGCCACGACGAGCCCCCGGTATAACGAGATAATGAAAATGTCCCTTTGACGCGATGAGTTTTAAACTTTAGACGCGTTTATTAATAGGGAGTAGTGGATAATTTGTAGGTTGAGCTGACGGAAATTGATTTGTTATCAATGTGTCCTGAAGTGTAGAAAATAAATAAACGTAAGAAAATCGAAATTTCTAAGAGCAAGTTCGGACCGAATCAATTTCGATCCAATATGAGGATGAGTTTTTTGGTTTTTACGAGTACATTCATTTTTTATAAATAAATCATAAATAATAAATATTTAGCTAACATAATCATTTACATACTTTGTTTAGTGTGAAATATGTTAATTTATTAGTGTACTTCAAAAGAAAATAGTTAAAAGTCTTGGCTTGATTGACACCTACAAGTTACAAGTTACGTCTGACCATATCTAGGTAACACTACTGCGCGTAAGGATAGTATTTAGCTAAAATAATCATTTACATACTTTGTTTAGTGTGAAATGTATTAATTTATTAGTGTACTTCAAAAGAAAATAGTTAAAAGACTTGACTTGATTGACACCTACAAGTTACAAGTTACGCCTGACCATATCTAGGTAATACTACTGCGCGTAAGGATAGTAGTTCACTAGGCTACCCGACGTCGAACATTTTATTTCCTATGAATAAAAATAAAAAAGAAAACACTTAAAAACTACATTGAACACAAAATAGTAACTTCAATTTACAAGTAAAATTTGCTTTAATCGAAATTACAAAAGCGCCCGTGTGAATTAAGCTTCAGTTTAACGGAAAACGAGGAAAAAAAGCGCCGAACTGCAGGTTGGTCGGCGAACAAGAGTAACTACCTCGGGACAACAATGCTCGTGTGCTCATTGAGTTTATCATGGAAAAAAAGCCCCTCGTTCATCGCTATAACGCGCGCTTCCATTTTCCCATTGTTTCGCGAATTTGTTTCTCGCCATTATGTGGACTGACGCCGTTTATCAATAACTCCGTTGTTTAATCGATCAACACCGTCAGGACACACCGGCTGCTTTGTCCCACTGATAATTACTCTTTGTACCTGCGTCCCATTGTACGCCGCCGTTTGCACCAACTCGCATGTTTATTAAAAGAATTCACTCTATTTAAAATAATGCTATTGTCAACTCGACCGGGAGTACAAACACTTTAAACTATGATTTCATGGGTACGCGTCATTCGTGTATGACTTTGTTCACTTTCATAAAAAAAATTGAAAATCCGTTGGCTTTAAATTTGTGGATTTTACACACTAACAAATATTTTCTTTGTATGTTACTGTGTTCAGTAAATAAGCATTTATCAGTATCCATCGCAGAAAAACAAACGAAATACGAATTTTTTTATGAGTATTTAGAATAATTAATATTTTATGTAAAGTTTATTTTTAAGGCATGAAAAAAGGTCACTTTTTAGAAAGTCAATACTTTTCGAAAATCGCATTATTAAATAAAGAAAACTTATGAGTAGTCTTTAAATACATAAATCAGTAGAAAATCAGGTGCACTTTAGTAATACCGACCTAAATTCAATGTATCTTCTATAAAATTGAAATAAAACCTTCAAATAATCTGATTTACTTTAAAATTTAATCAGTTCTAATTTCCGACATGGTCAAAAAGCGTGCAAAATTTCAGTTGATCATTTGCATCTGTTCATGAGTTAGGCACACAATTTGTTTACATACATGCATTTTTTTAAATTTATTTTTCTGTCTCAAAAACCTTGAAATAATCAAAATTCAAAAAAATTTCGTGGTTGAAAAATTACATTTTACGAAAGGCAAATTTCGCTGGGTCAAAAATAAAAATGCAAAGCAATAATAAAGAGACAGTTACATCGAAAGAATTTCAAAGAATCGCGGATGTAAAGACGTAAGCAGTAAATCAGCATAGAGCCGCAGCGAAATCGAAAGAGGAGCCAAAACAAATAAACGCGCGCAGTGCAGCGCAGAAAGAGAAAACGCAGATTGTAGAGCAAATGTAAAAAAGGCGAGCGTAGAAAGAGACGGACGGTGGACACAACACCAGGGGGTGGGCGGGGGAAGCGGGGGAGGAAAAATAAGCAAGAGCAAAGATAAGGGAAACAGAAAAGGCAGAGGAGGAGAAAGAGGCGACGAGGGAGGAGGTGGGGGGGGGCGAGGCGGAGAGAGGAAAGGCCGATACAATGCTGGTCTCTCCTACGAGTCGACTTTCCTTGATACATCGCCATTGAGCCATTGTCCGCCTCCCAATGCCCCGAACGAAAGACTCCGGGAGGAAAAAAAATTCAATTCAGCTTTTAAATTATTTCTCCGACCCCCCGCGCACCCGACCTCCTCGCCTCCATCTCGGTACACACACTCGCGACCCCCGCCCGCACTCTTTTCGGGCTCCTTTTTCTGCGAAAAAGTGAGAGAGGAGCCCGACAAACTCGCCGAACGCCGCCTCCGAGTCCGGCGCACGTGGGTCACGCATTTTTCGATTGACTGGAGGACTTTGTGATTTACGCGGATTGGAAGGGGGAGCTCAGCTTTCGATTTACTGATTATCAATGAGGATGAGGAATAAAATAACATCAGTAATATTGTAATAGTATACATGAGTAATCGATAAAAATAACTACGAATTCTATAAATTATACTTTGAAATTTTTGATGATGAGATTAGGATTAGTGAATACTTAATAATAATAAAGATAGTCTAAAATTTGAACAAAAAAAAAATTTTTTTGATTAACTAATACTCAATTAATAGGTACAATTTAAAAACTTATTTATCAGTTAATTATTGAAAATTTAGGAAAGATAACTACATACTTCAATTTGTAGTCAATGCATTGATGCACGTCTGTTCATCAAGTCTGGGATATAGAGAAGACAATAGATAGAATCAAATAGGGTCAATCGAAGTCGATTGTTCCTCTATAGTATCATAAACAGATAATTAGAATACACTGTTATTTTTCCTTTAGAATACAATTATCGACTGTCGATTAATTTTAACGTGACAATAGGACAGACACTTATACTCTTTATCAATTTTTTCAATAAATAAACTTTCTTAAAAAAATTTTTTAAAATAACTTATTTTTTATCACTTAGGAGTTAATTAAACTCTCGAATAATAATCAATTCACAGATATAACCGCAATTCACACGATTAAAAAAAAAATGTTTCTAAAAATAAAAAATAAACACAATATCATTACTAAGTACAACAACAAAAACCAATTCACTCAAATCCAGCGTCTTTCCCCACCGACAGTCTTTTCCGCCTCCCACAGAGAGCAAGCACTCCGCTATTCACTCGAAAAGAGAAAAAAAAACAGAGGGACTGCAGCGATTCTCTCAAAGTCGTTGAATTCCTTCGAGCTCGCGCCCACGCGCGTCCATTGTAAAAACAATAACGGCAGCGACGAGAGACGAGCCTAATGTCACCTCGCGCGCGATGAAAGCAAGCGAAAAAAAAAACCGTCCCGCGAAAGGGGGGCCCGGCGTCATCTCGTCTACGGCGTCAATTGACGTCGCGCTCGCGGTTTGTAAGGCAGAACAAGGGGGCGTCACATTGTCTCGCGACAATATCGCCACCACCCCCCGCGCGCGCGCACCGGCCTGCTCGCGCAAACTCGCTAAGTACGCGCCGAGTGCCGGGGGACGCGTCGATTTACGAGGTCGATGGTCGAACGCCCAGTCATTGCTGGTAATAAATTAAAAGTAACTTTACATATGTTAAAAATGGTAATAAATTTAAAGTAACTTTTACATATTAAAATGGGAGATGATGATGGTACAGTAACAAAATTCACGTTTTTTTTTCTTTAAATAATTAAATAATTTCATTGTGTTCATTTTCTCGTGAAATTATTTTTTACGACTTTGTAAAAAGTTATTTAAAATTTAATGCAAATTTGGATATAAAGTTTGTGATTGTAAATAAGAGCCTAAAGGATGAAAAATAGTGAGTAGAGTTACTCTACACTAATAACAAATATAAAAATTGTTATAGGATATTTTTATTACTCTGATTACATTCAATTTATCGAATTTCTACCTCGCATGTAGAAATTGATAAAATAAAGAATACCTAATATTAACACGTTCAAAAAACAATTTTGTATGAAAATACACTGAGAAAAATAGGTTAGTAAAAATTACTATTTTTCTATTAAAAGGGCGACCTACTCGACCTAGTAGCCATTTTTACTAAAATAAAAGTAATTTT
>UXGC01002589.1:0-10887 GCA_900480045.1 Eurytoma adleriae
CTTGCGCGTGCTAAAACGGCATTTTCCGCCGTCGTTGCATAAAATATCGTTCGGTACATGTGCGTAAATTGATTATCACTCGTGGGTGATTATCACCCTCGCTTCGCTCGCGCGATAAACTCACCCACTTGCGAGAATCAACTTTTACGCACTTGTATCGAAATATACTATTATAAGATCAGTGACTAACGAGATCTTTTTTATCTCTTCTAATTTTCGCACACTAATATTTTATTTTAAAATTTCTATTTCTACTTAATACTTGCATTATTCTTATAATTCCAACATTTTTTATCGAAATCGTTGAATTATCTAATCATCAAATAAAACTTATACTACTTTCGTGGCACTGATTCCTTTCACGGAATTCTCTTCAATCTATAATTATCATCTGCCCAGGTGGCATTGCAAGCCTATTAGGTGGACTCCAATTAGCAACATCGGTCACTGCAGTTTACTTAACGTAGAATGAAAACGACCTGCTCGCGCATGATGTACACGCCTGTGCACGCCAAAACGGACGGAGTATCAGTCATAATACGCACTTGATGCATTCCTGGAAATGGTATCTGTTCATTTCACTGCATGGGTCAGTCATGTTCTTAGATAGCCCCTGGCTTCTCCAGCTGTGATTTATGATCCAAATTTGTAGTCCCTAAATTTTGAATTAATGAAAAATCTCTAAAAACACTAAAAATTAGAGAATTGTACTTTGAATCAATAATTAGTGGAGCATTTTTGAGCATTTTTTTTGTAGCACGTTTCGAGGTTGATCACTGATTCTTCTTTAGACGGATATATTTCACGCATTGTTGATTTTCTTAATTGGGAAAGTTTTTTTCAATGTTCGTTGTTTTATGTAGTGCTTTTAAGTTGTGCGACAAATGCTAAACTAGAAGCTTTGAAAGTTGCGGTGAATTTTTGACAAAAACCTGCAATTAGTGCAGATTTTGCGGAATTACCTTACGCTCGTTGAATCTAAAAGAGTAGCAATGTTGTTTCATATATGACAGAGTTATTGAAATTAAAATGCTGAACTTACTATTTAAAATAGCTTAATTATCGATATTTTAACTGAAAAATTAAAATTTTTTTTTTACACGCAAATAGAGAGAAAATAATAAACACGAATTATGTTGTTAATTTACAGGTTTAAAATGTTTTTCAAATTAGGTATTTCATTTTTTCTTTTACTTGTAATACAACTTTTCGTCGAATTAGAAATTTTGATATTTTGTTACATTAAAATGCTGCATTAATGCATTAATTCGCTCAGTTCGCAATTAGAGCTTTAATGTGAAAATGACGAATTTTCCCCTTTTACATTATTCTCAATATTTCTGAAAGGCCTCTGTAACTTTTTCTTTTTATCATTCGTACAAACGGGCCTTAAAAGCTCAGGGAAAATAGCCCCCACAACGTTATGCATCGGCAGCACACCGGAACCTTATCGCATAGTACGAAGCTCGCCCATATTCGCGCGAACTGAAAAGCTTTCAGCTGCTTACTCTTTTTTTTCGACTCTTGATGATATCATTTTATTAGCTAGTTTTTTTTATCCTCACTGCTCGGCCTTCTTTTTCAATAATAAAAATAATTCGACGAGTGCGATCGAAATCTGGCTACTTTGCAAATTGAATGTGAGTGGCTTTAGCGATTTTACTCGAATAAAATTTTTTCTAGTCGCTTTACATTTAAAGTACAGTAGTTAATATTTTAAGTTTAAATTTAGATTTCAATAAAGTTCAACAGCACGGTTGAAATATATCGTGAAAAATTCTACAACGCATATTAAATTTTAACTGAACTTTAACTACATTTTAATATTTTATTTTATGATTGGTTCGTACTTTTAATTGTACGTGTACAAATTTTTTTCAAATATAAAGGTCGAGCACCGTTTATTTTCATTTTACACGGCAATCAATATTTATTTTTAAAATAAATAAAGTCGCTAAGAAAAATAACTATTGCCCACCTATTCTTTCGATTGGAGGTTGTAAGAGCGAGAAAGAAAGTGAGAAAGGAGTAGAAAAAGCAAATCCTTCGGATCGAGCAAAATCGGAAAAATAAAGGCGCTAGCGCTGAGGAAGCGCCTCGATGGAAATCAAAGTTCATCGGTGTATACCCGAAGCGTAGAAAGGGAAAGATAGAGAAAGAAAGGGAAAGAGAGACTGAGAAAGAACGAGAAAACGAGAAAGAGAGTGAGAGAGAGATAGGAAGAGCGAGAGCGAGAGAGATAGAGCGAGAAAGAGAGTGAGAAAGAGAGCGAGAAATAGCGAGATAGCGAGAAAGAAAGCGAGAGAGAGACAGAGACAGAGAGAGAGAGAGAGAGAGGGAGGGAGAGACAGAGAGAGAGATAAAACAAAGCTACTGCCGTGATAAAGTGGAACGTGTAAAAGTGAAAAAAACAAGTTGATCAGAAGAAGGGCGTGGATGATCAAAAAGGGGAAAAGGTAATCTACGTATTGAAATCCTCCACTCGATGCTGTGCACCTGCAGACTTTTTCATGAAACTTTTTCACCTTCCATGTAATCATTCTTCCACTTTTCCCCCTACTTACTTCTACAAGTTTGATTTGTTTTTGACTGTGAATTGTAGGGTCATTTTGATGGAAGATGGATAGATTCAATTAGAATGAAGTATTTCCTAAATATTAATGAAAAATTTGAATAAAAATTTGTGTCATCCTACAAATTTGTACATTTATTATTTTAATTTAAGTAAAATTGTTCGTATAAAATAAGTATTGTTTATGCTTAAGTATTGTTTATGTAAAAGTTTAGATAAAGATTTACTGTTATAATTTTCATAAAATTAACAGAACTACGCATTAATTTTTGATCCTTTGGTTATATGGCAGAGACGAACGTACCTAATTAGAAAGTGTTAATTGAGATTAACAATAAGAGATATTGCGAAAACTTGATACTTTCTTTGCAAGCTGCAAAGCTAAAAGTTTCGAAATTATCTGCGTACAAGTAGAAATAGACGAATACAGTCAGACAGCTATTCTCAATCCGTTTTTTAAATTTGCTCTTCAAGTAAGAGGTTTATAAAAATCCCTTCCATTACCGAAAAACTCTTGAAAAGAGAACAGACTGAAAAATAACTACAAAAAGAATTTGACGTGTGTTTTGTCTTGCAAATATTTTTAAATCATTTTATTATTACATCAAGCTGAATTCTTTAATTTGGCTTTGAAAATTAAAAGTAATTATAAAATAATCGTCAGGGGTAATTTTTATGAACATGAAAACCATTTATTTAACGAAAAATTACATTCTGATTAAAAGAAATTGTATTTTATAAAGCTATAAGTATTGTAATATAAAGCTGAAAGTTAATGCCAGCCTGTTGTGAGAAAACTTTATTTGAGAAACTAAAGCACCTATGGAAAAGCGATGTCGTTGGATTCGAAAAATATGGGCTCCCTCAAAACAACGTCTAAATTTCGTGCCACACACCCCCAGGATTACCGCTCCGACTCTCGAGCATCACCCCATCTCCAAAATAAAAGGGGGGAGCGGCACCCCATATAAGCTGCGATTCGAAAAATTTCCATCCCACTGCACTGGTATCGCGCGCGTCTGTCGTACATCTCGCACGGAGGCTCTCTTTTTGCCGCGCGCGCTTTGGCCTTCTGCGCGCGGTGGAGAGGGATGTGGGGAGGGGGAGGTAGGAAGGGCGCGCTGAGTGTCGGCGCCAGTGGTGGGGGACCGAGACGGAGGATGCCGCCGAGGGAGGCGGGGGCGCAAGAGCGTCAGGTGGCTCCTGGCGGCGGGGCTGCGGGGGTGGGGGTGGCCGCCCCGACTGGCGGGGGAAAAACGGGAGAGAGACCCGGGCAGTGCAAGCCGGGCAGCACGCCCGTGAGCAATACCCGCGAGGCGCTCTCTCGGCAGCTCGAGGCCCCACGCACACTCGAGTCCCCCAAAAATTGACCCCACGCGCACGGCTGGTTTACGGTGCGGGACAGTGCGCGGTGTGCAAGCGAAGCCCGGAGACGCGAGAGGCAGGAGGACGAGAGGAAAGAGAGGGAGAGGGACTGGCGCGGCATTACTCGCCTTGCTCGCGCGTCAAAGTAACAGGTTGGTGATTCGGCGGTGCTCGCACAGCGGTCTGACTATGCGCGAGCTTTATTTCTTTTAGCTATCTGATTCTGGTGAAACGTTTGCAGTTATTTGGATGTTTGCGAAGTATGACGTTTCGGTTTTTTTTGTTGATTATTTTCGGTGTGAAGTTTGCGTTACTTGAGGGGAAGGTGCGTTAAGTGGAGGAAGAAAATGGTTCGTTAGTTTTGCTTTTAGTAGGTTGAAAGATTGCAGTATAGTGGAGTACGTGTCTCTGCATACGAGACTAGATACTAAACCTTAATTGATGAAATAATGCAGAAATATGCGTAGTGCCTTTTAAATCTTCTGAAGGGGAAATTAAAATGTTCTAAAAGATAAATAGTAACGATTGATTTTTTGAGACGATTTATGTAAAAGTATGTTTCGATAAAATGTCACCTTTTTTGTGACAACAAACACATTGTCTACACTTTCCAATTATAAAGCTTATAATTATTCCTGTTAAAACCATTATTCTTAAATTTAAAATTAAAAATACTGAACCGATAAATAAACTGTTTCTTTAATTTCTTTATGTCTCCCAGTATGTTTAAAATAACGTTGTTTGAGAATTTATTGGATAATAATCTTAATGTCCATATACTTTCTTTTATTTTTAATTTAACTTCAATGAAATTAGAAGGCCCTATTTTTTCTACAATTGATCATTTTCTTTTCTCTATTTGTTTTCTTGCGCGAGACCCTTCTAAATATGCGGGGAATAAAAGCAGATCCCTGGTTGATTTTGTCGGAGTTCGTGCGCAGTTTGTGACCGCCCACCGACAGCGAAAGTTTATTCCTAGTGAAATTCAATGTTCGGAACTTTAAACTTTTTCCATTCTTCATTTCCGTACGAATTATGGTGTTTCATCCGAAGACACGGTACGTCAAATTGCGCCATTGTCGGAATTGAATTCAATTTTGTGCAATTGTCTGGTTGAACAAGCTGGGATTTGTCTTTTTTCGCACTGCAGGTGCTGGACTAACTTAACTGGTGCATTGCTGTGCTACGTTGTTTTTGACGCCAGGCGAATTGACATTGGATAAAAATAAAGCTTTTCTCAAGGAGTAATTTACCGTAGCCGCTTTATTCTGCACAAGTCGCAGGAAGTCGCGAGACAGAGGAATTCAAAGGTCGAGTAAGAACCTGTTGAAAATACTCCGACTACACTTATAGGCTATTGGATTTTTACGAGCAAGACTGGGTAATACTAATATTCTGTTAAGGAAATATTCGAATTTTGGTCTGAGTAGTCCACCAACGTTACTTTACGTATTTTCTACGCAAATAAAAATCAATTTTTCAAACTAAGTTCTTGCAACGGAATCGATGAATATTGAAAAACTCTATTAATTACTATTTTGTGGATGTTACTTTGATAAATATTTGGACTGAGTATCAATTTAAAACCCTTGATTTACGGCAATCGTGGACCTTAAAGTGTTATCCTAATGGGAAGAGGGAGTTGAAGCGCGTTTAGCGCTGTTAGTGTTGCTCATTGTGAAATACAATTTTCGTCGAGGATTCGAACGGTGCTTCGACAACTTCGAAATTCTATCTACATACATTTGGGACAGCTGTGATTCCAAACTGCAAACTAACTCGACATGCTCGAATGACCAATTCAAATTAGCCGAGACACTTCGATTGAATAATCAAGGTCGTTCAGACGATTTAAGAATTTAATAGGATTGAAACGTCTGCGCCCGATACTCCATTCGAATTCACTATTTAAGCAACACAATGATCTTTCTTAAGAATTAATTAATATTACTAAAGGAGAATAAGTAAAATAAGTAATGAAATAAAAACAAAACCTGTGGAATAGTTTACAGCTTACAGTAATATGAAATTAAAGTAAAAAAATTAGTCTAACGAATTGACGGAAAGGTTAAAAATATAAAGTTTGTAACATTCTAAAATAAATAAATTTGATGTAACATTGGGTAATATTGAAAAAATAATTTTTTGAATATTTCCTTTTTAATACATAAATTTGCATGCAAATTATCTTTTTTCCATGAATCCTTTAAATTTTTATCGGTTACTACGTTTCCCAGAGGTATTTTTCAAGGATGTCTATAGATATTCTCCCGTCAGTTTTATGTATTTAAAAGTTATAACAGTTACAGAAACATTTTATAATTCCCTTCGTTAATTGAATATGTTTTTAATATTTTAAACTGTAGAATTATAAATTTTATTGAAAGTGAAATTCAGAATTTTTATTTAATTATCATGGAAAAAGATATTTATTCGAGTAATACATTTCCAATTGATTTTAATATTGCACATGCATTTTTCATCATTTTATTAAATGTTTAGCAGTATAAATACAAAGCTATAAATTTCAACTAACCTCGCGACAAATCATTTCACATCTCGCGGAAAAGCGTTCTACATTTCGAACGTCGTTGAAAAAGAAGAATACGTGCAGCAAACGAGCGATGAGGCGCGGTAAAAAGAGTCACCGAAAAAATGCTTTAAAAGTGACGCTGGCGAAAGAAAAGCGACGACGTTTTTCAAGCGAAAGGAGGCCCCGTGTGCGCCTTTCTCGCCGAGAAAGTACGACGCGCAGGTGACTCGTAACTTCGCCCTCCGCGGCGAAACTTCGGCAAACACGGGAAAATTGACTGCGGCCGGGATGAAAACGGAGCGCGCGCTTATTTTTCGCCCAGAGGATGTTTTTGTTTTACAAATGTCGCCGTTTCGCCAGTTTGAGCATTCGAATGTTACATCCGTCACATGCTAAATTTGCGAAAAACTGCGAATGTACGAGGCGATTGTACGAGGAGAGATGCACTTTTTTTGTTGTGCTTTAAAAGTTAAAACGAACTAATGGACTGCAATGGATTTTTTTGCACAATTAGTGAGAAATGTATGTACGATATTAAATATTGATGAATTATTTTTTTATTTAATGTTCTTTCTTATGGAAAAATGCTATTTTGTAAATTCTTGTGGGTTTACTTTTTATGATAGTTTAGAATATTTTTTTATTTCAATATTTTATATGAAAATACACAAAACTCTGATTAAATATGTAAAACAAATCTTTATTTTAATAAAATATTTTCAACGATGAATAAATAATACTGTAAATAACGCGATTGCGATTCACTTTACAAATATGAAAGGTTAATAATCAATGAATTAAAAATATTCGACTAAATAAAATCTTATGCTGAAAATAATTTTTTTCTAACATACTTCCGATCAAATTAAAAATGTATAGATGAAGAGAAAACAAATACACAAAAGCTAGATTATATAATGCTTTTTAATAATATATTTCTTTTTACAATATGACTCTTATTTATCGATAACAAACTCTGTACAAATTGACTTTATGTCACTAATAAAATTTATTTCTACATTTGTATTTGACACTTTGATCATAAAAAGTGTAATAAATAAAATTCTGACAGTGTAATCTTAAATGTTCGAATTTGAAAACGAGGATAACTAAGTTATACCCTTTTTCTGAATACTGATGTATTTAGTCGAATATTTTTAATTCATTGATTATTAATATTACGTATATACAAACTCAATTTTATCAGTATGTTTCAAATAAACTGCAAAAGTTTATTAATCATTTTTCGCGGTTAGTGGTGATTTCACCAAATAAAGGAGTTCAAAATTAAACTTCATTTCTGGTATTGTTTTGAGAATACAGTTTTGCAGACATTAATTTTCCCGTTGTAAATCCATGATTAACAATTGACTGATAAACGCGGAGAATCCATTATTAATCGTGCGTCAATTCTGTCGCAATGAAAATAAATTTTTATTTAACTTACCTTCCACCTGGATTAATGTTTATTATTTCGCTTCTGTTTGCCGAAGCTTTACTATTCCGATATACGCTTGAATTTTGGATGTGCTGCTCTACTTCCTTCGACTGTCCGTTTTTATTAGTACCAGTAAATATTATCGAACTTTCGTGCGAATTTGTGCGAGTGCGCGAGCACGCGAACGCGTTGGAGTAGTTTCCCGGCGGTTATTGGAAAAAATCGAAAGCTTCTTGACTAATCCACAATCTCGAATAACTCGCCCAAGAGCTTTTATGATTTAATGGAAAGGCATTAGAAAGATCGCGAGCTTCCGAGTATTCCGTTCTGCGAAGTTGGTTTATTTTTTTTTCTCCGAGATCGATGTTATCAAATTAGTATGGAAGTCGTAAGTGAAAGAGAAGGTTGCCAAAAGGAGAATCTTGTGTCATAATGAAATTGAATTGAAACGATTATTCCGAATATTTGGTGGAAGAATCATATTAAATAGAACAAATAGTTGTAGTTTTGCTTCTGAAGTATTGCCTTAATTGTTTTTATATCACATATAGGTTTGAATTATATTGAGTTTACTTCATTAATGAGAATAGTAGACATGTTGTTGCGGTAAGAAAGTAAATAAAAGCTACAAAAGTAATATTCAGTAGAGTAAGTCAGAGTACAGTCAGACATGCATATTATTTGTTTGTAACTAAATCATTTGCTCAAATTATTGAAATTTACGTCCCGGAACTAAAATTGAATAAATTATTTACTGTTGCAATGTAGCTATTGTAACATTAATAAAATAATATTAATTAACATGTAATTGTTTTAACTAATGCAGTAATGCATGAAGTTACATTATTAACGCGAGAACTTTATTGTGTGTGAATTTATTTCTTTATGAAGTAAAAATTATCAAAATAAATTTAACTGCCGCATTTATTAATATGCATTTATACATTGTGTCAAACATAATCTCAACTTGCGAGCCGAGTAAATCCGAGGGCTCCATTGTGTATCTTTCTCCTAGCGGTAAATGAATGTGCCAAGAACAAAAGTGTTAACAATGAGAAATATTGAATAAATGATTTTGCAAGAGGCGAATGTTGTGCGCATTTGAAATAATGAAAGTAGGTCACGTAAAAATAAGATTATAACTGCTGCTATTTTCCCTCTTATTCCTAGAAAGTGTTTACGTTAATTTTTTATATTGTTGCGAACGAGATGCCTAAAGTTATCAATTTCTCAATTTTTAAAGAATTTACAGCCTATTCTATTGTTTTTAATTTAAATTTTTTAAGTTTACCATCTTCATGATTCCGAAAACGTTCATGCGACATCGGACCCTTCCTCGGATTTGACCAGGCCCGAAATGACGTGTGGGCTCTCGTATTGGATACTTTGCTCATGAATAGTTTGATGACATTTTATTCTGTTCAAATTAGCTGCAGTGAAGTTCCAAAATTTGTTCTCTATACTTTGGTCTGGCGATTACTCTGATTAAAAGATAAAACTGCTGTACGTTTGATTCATAAGATTAGTTTGCAGATCAAAAAAGTTTATTATTTAATTTTATTGAGCATAATCGCGCAATAAAACTTTACGGGAACGTCGTCTTACTGGAACACACTATAAAAATTATTTTTTATTACTATATTATAATGTGTCATATAAAAAGACGTGATACGAGCATTAAACTTTATTTTTTACAATGTACGCAGCGAACCTTTCTGGTATACAACTCAAGTGTATACAACTTTAGAGAAAGTTCAAAGTTCAAATATGCGCCGGCCACTCGCGATTAATTTACTCCTCTAGTCAAAACAGTTTTAAATGCTCGCGAGTCACGTCTGGCTATCTCTCCGATAAATCTTTAATCTCTAATCTTCGGTCGTCCCCCTTTCCCTCCTTCGGCCGGCGGCGGGCTTCTTTTAAAGTGCGAGAGAGCAAGGTTCTCCTCGTAAAGCAGCGCAAAACTTTTTTCCTCTTTATGCGCCACTTCGCCAGAGACGCGGGTCGTGTAAATCCCGCGTACGCGAGCCCGGGCTCGCGGTGTTATGCGCGCGCGAAAACAAACGAGCCGAGGCGCGTGGGAGGGAGGAAATTTCTTTGCCGGAGTAAAACTTTGACCGTCGCAGTGCCTTTGAAACGCGCAAAACTCACGCATTCGCCTTTCCCCGTACGTCGACAGCCTGGCTTTTGTCCGTCTTTCGTCGAGGGTGAAATTTCGCACGCACGCGCATAAGCACTCATTTAAGTGTAAAGCGCCTCCTCTCTCATTCGACCTGGTTATTAAGCTTTATTTCCTCGCGTCATTGGCGACCATTTAATTTCCAAGTTTTGTTTTTATTTTCTTTGGACTGAAATGCTGTTATGTTTTCAACAGATTTCGATTGCGCGGTGAGCAAGAGTGATTCGTTAAAAAAAGTTATATAATTAGTGTTCAAACGCTAATCGTATTAACGTGTTAGTATCAAAATGGATAAGCTGGATGACATGCTTCGAACGGTAAACATCATTGTGCTGAAGCTTTAATACGGTACAATTGGTATAAGATGCATCGTTAATTTGCATAAATACTGGCACACGGGATTAACTGAATAGTGTGGTTATGCTGAAATACAATCGAAATAATACAAATACCATCATTATTTTATAATTTCGTTTAAACGAAATAATGCATTCTTATATAAACAAAATTAATGACATTGGTTTTATTGTAATTAGACTTTAGTTAAAAATTTTGTTACATAATCTTTATGGCAAATGAAAAGGCTGTAAAGATTAGAAAATTAGATTGAAGAGAAAATTTATTTTCACCCTATTCATCCATAAAGTCTACTTTACTGACCTCTGTGGAGGGAGTAAAATCGCATTTTATTCCTTAGGGAGTAAAATGCGATTTTACTCCCTCTGTAGAGATCAATAAAGTAGATTGTATTGATTTTATTTATGATCAGCTTTGGTGGTAAATTGATCAGTGAAACTGCTGAG
>UXGC01002590.1:0-10883 GCA_900480045.1 Eurytoma adleriae
ATACTTGTGCAAAATTTGAACATGATCCTATGATTATTTTTGGAAAATTTTAATTTATAAATTTTGTTTATTTTTTCTATTTCTTAGAAGTTGGATATTTCGGTAATCCTACTCTCTTAATCTGAATTAGTGAAATTTTCACTAATTTCACAAGTGAGTCAGATTTTCACATAAGAATATGTGAAATACGACATTAGAATTAGTGAAACAATTAAATTTACATTTAAGCATAAAACAATCCACTATTAAATTAGTGAAAACATTATATTTGCATTTAATAATAAATGAATCCACTTATTACATAAGTGAAAATTTGGCATTAAAACAAATAGCGTGTTTTTAAGTATTTTATATAATAAAATACATAAATAATAATTTTTATATAAAACATAAATTAATGTACTTAATAAATTTAATTTTAGTAGTAATTTCTTTTTATAATAAAACTATAAATTATATTTACCAAGAAAGATAAAAATAAAAAAAATTAAGTTATTTTAAGTTTGCCAATTAAAACAATATATCTATAGAGTAAACTGATAATAATACTAAATTCAATGTATTTTTATAATTCAAATTCTTATACTTCTGTTATAATATTTATGACAATATATCCAAATGAAAGTGTATACGCGAACATTAGGTGGGCAAATCGCGTTTCAAATGTTCGCGCCGAATCGTATTTCATTCGACTGCGAGTATATGCGAGTGCTGAAGTATCGATACTGGCGATCGCCATTTTAGGCGCCTTTTACCTTTCATGGTTTCTTCGGTGCCACGTGTTCCCGTGCCACTGCCTTATTGCTATTATTAGGTATGTATTATTGATTAATCGAATTTACTATTTTTGATATTTTGTAGTGTATTTTATTTTGTATTTATTTAGTTAATAATGTAGTGTATTTTTTTGAAAATTTGGTTCAAGTTTATAAAACATGATGTTTTAGGTTATGTCATTGCAATTTTTTTTTCAGAATCTTGCTTTTACGCAGCTGCTCAGAATAAAATACCCTGAAAGAAAGGAGCACCAAACCACGTTATTGTACGCTTGCAACATGAGCGATTTTGAAAAGTTGAATGTAAAGGCTTTGCGAGAAAGACTTGACTCAGTGGTCGATTCAAACACTTTGGATATATTAGAAGGTAAAGTGGTCATCTTAAAGATTTGTTTATTATTTTTTCTAGCCCTTCTTGATTATTAAAGTAGTAAATTACCTAATGTAACTTATTATACAGTTATATTAATTATATTTAAAAAAGTGTTCTGGGCTTTTTAAGACAATCTCTAAATGAACCGATCCTGCTTGTTTATTAAGTCTTAATATTGTATATTATAAAACCGTTGAGCAATCACATGTAGTATATTAGTTCTTACATGTATTGCAGTGTAATTACAACTTGTTCTTTTATTAAAATTAAAGAAAATTGGTTAACGTTAAATAATATTTAAAAATAAAGTTCTGAAAAAAGTTAATACTACAATAATTTTGAAACGTTTCATGATAACTTTGTAATTTATCTTAATTACAATTTCTTATTTTTCTTTTTCAAATATAACAATAAAAAAAATAGGTTTAGTTGAACAACTACTAAAAAAATCATAAAATAGCAAGCAAAAATAAGTACAGCAAACACAAATGTAATGTACAGTTGTATGATTCAATCCATAAATGTGTGCACATGTGCACGAGTGTGTTCTTGGAGTGCAAGTTGGTCTGCATGGGCTTACGTTCACATGTATTTCAATGATTGTGGAAAAAGCAATCTACGTTCAAATGTGAATTCGTATAACCCATAGTATATGCTGATCCTGTGAATTAATATATATTATATACTGTTATCAGTATATATTATTGTACTATCAGTATATATTATTGTACTATCAGTATATATTTTATACTGTTATCAGTATATATTATGTATCTCATATGAACAGGTGAGAGGGTCGTAGAAGAATAGAAGGTTATGTGAGTACGCGCCTGTGTGAGTGGGTTGAGTGCAGGGTGCATTCCAACCATGAGCCAGCACAAGCGTAAGTCTATACAGTAAAGTGCTTCACATTTAAAAAGGTACAACGCACACGGACGCCTAAAGCACAAAAAATACATATAAGCGCTTGTGCGTTACTGGGCGTGATAAATATTGATATACAAATGATGTATTTTTTGTGCTTTGTGCGTCCGCGTACGTTGTGCCATTTTAATCGCGGAGCTCTTAAGTGCATGCGCTCTCACGGAGTGTATATCTGACTGCGTCCAGAACCGAGCGTAAAGCGTGCGCGCTCGCTCGGGCTATGTATCTATAGATATCGAGCGCTATTGGTATACAGCCCATACGAGTGCGCGAGCTTACGCTCGATTCTGGACGCAGCCATAGCGCCAATCGTAAACACGCAAGATCGTACGTGCATGTATATGGTGCGTAAGTATAGACTGATTGAATTGAAATACACAAGTAATATCCGATTAAAAGTGGAGTGTTACTGCATATATCGTGACGTACAGATATCTTAAATAAATTCGTTAATAAATCCTCACTTAGTTTCTAACCTCAAAAATGAAAACAAACATAACCTGTCATTTAATCTAATATGTTTTAAATATAAAAAAAAAACTACAGCCCTTTTGAAATGGAAGGTAGTCATTGATAACTAATTATTTTTTTGAAATTTATGGAAAAACGAAGAGAAAGTAATTTTGCCCGCGAAGCGCGCTTGATTTTGTAGTGATGTATTAAAATAATTTTTATCGAGTAATTTTTTGATCTTTGATTTTTGAAAAAATTTCAGTTATTAATATTTTTTTTTTATGAATTTTTTTTATGTAGGATTTTTAAAATTTTTTAAAAAATTTAGATTTCCAAAATAACGATTTTTTAGCAAATATTTGTTAACCAATTTTTGGAATACACAAATTATTACACAGTAATAATTACTTTATAAAGTCTGATTCAAGTATCAATCCTTTTTTAAAAAAAGTGATGGCCTTCGTTGTGAAGCTCGTAATACGGGATTCTGATTGGTTGTCGGATTTGTGCATTTAAGAACGCAAATAATAATGGCGCTAACATTCAAAAAATGTTTTTAATAATTTAATATTTTAATTTGTATAATAAATGAATTGTTTATGATAAAAGATAATGAAATAACGATTAATTTTGTAATTTATTTGAAATTTGTAACTAGAAATCTAGAGCGCTCTTTACGCGCTCAGTTTCCTCATACTCTTATCGTTCATATTATATTTATTTGCGATGCATTATAATTTTTTAGGTTAGAAAATATTTTAAGTATTCATTTTTTAATAAATTTATTTCTGCAGATTACTTAGATTTAGAAATACAATTCTTGAGCATTCTTTTGAGGTTATATAAGAAAATCACGTCATTATTATATTTTTTAATAAATTTATTTAATAGAAACTGCAAATTACTTAAAACATTAAACAGTTCTATACTTATTCCATTAATTTATTTAGCACAACTAAAAAATAAAAAAGCACAACTTTAAATTCAGGCAAAAAACTCTTGGATTTTGGCGCCATACTGTGGACCAATCACATTCACGTTTTCGAGGCTTCACAACATCAGGTCATTACTTTTTTAAGAGAAAATAGGCTTTTTAAAGAATGAATGTCATTTTGATTAATTTTCTATAACTTCATAAATCAAATTCAATTCAAATAATTCAAATCAAAGAATTTTTTGTTTTTTAAAATATAGTAATTAAATAATCAAGAAATTCATAGATGTTGGAAATATTAAATTAATATAAAATTTTTTTTTAACAGGGAATATTCTGATTTATTTTGTAAATTAAAAAAATAGGGTACACCAAAAAAAAAGTGCTAAAAACTAACCTTAAAAACTAAGCTTAACTAACCTTAAAAACTAAGCGCGCGAGGGAAGCTGAAATTTGTTAGTTACTTCAAATCTCAAGTGCTTAAAGTTTTATTTTTAGTACCTCACTTTACCCTATACTACTTATAGATGTTTTTAAAATAAAGTACGATAAAATTAAGAATTTAGCTACCGCTTTACTCATAGAGTTACTGTTTATCTAGAATAGTATTTTAATATTTACTATAAAAATCTAATTAAAGTATTATTTCTTAGGAATTAGATTATTGTAAAAATGGAAAATCTCAATTGTTTTATGTGCGAACAAGTAGTATCTGGAGGATTAGATGGCCTCAGTTTACATTTTCGAAGAGATCATAATTTAAGAGTTACGGATGGTGTTCCCGATACTGATTTTGTCTGTGGTCAAAATGGTTGCGACCGACGTTTTGTACATTTTCATCATATGAGAAGACATTTGATAGAAAGACATTCTGTTCCTGCTACGGTGCGACGAATTGAAAATATCAATAATGATGGTAATCATTTAGAAAACATTCCGTTAGATTACGATGATGAGGCTATTGAGGATGATAGAAATAGACAAATGAATGAAGAAGAAGGTATGAATGAAGTCATGCAAGAAGATGGTGAATCTCTTAATGATGATGAGGTGATAGAAGACGTTTACGATGTTGATAATGACAACGATGTACACGATTTGAGAAAAAAAGTTGTTAAAATGATTGCTAAATTTCATTGCAATGGATCTATGACTGGTACCATGATACAATCAGTACTTGAAAGCTCTGATAAATTAATATCAGCTAGCTACAATTTTTTAAAAACACAGGTTCTTGCGGAAATGATAGAGGGGCAAAACATTGATGAAAATTTGATAAATAATATTAAATTACTATTTGAATATGAAAGCCCTTTTAAAGGTTTGATGATGTTAAATCAACAAATCAATGCAATCAAAGAACAGTACAAATTTGTTGAACCGAAAGAAATACTTTTAGGTCGTCGAATGGATCAAAGACTTGATAAAACGAACACTTACATTCCTATCCAAATACTGGAATCATTTCAGTATGTACCAGTAATTGAAGTATTAAAACTACTTTTAAGCAATAAAGTGATAAGGCAAGCAATTTTGTCTGAAACACAATCTTCTGAGGGAATGTTAAATTCGTTTGTAGATGGTCGGAATTTTAAAACACATCCTTTTTTCTTAAAATATAAAAATGCTATACGACTTAGAATTTATTACGATGAATTAGAGATAGTAAATCCTTTAGGATCAAAAACGTCAGTTCACAAATTAGGTGTGTTTTATTACGTTATTGGCAATTTACCAAATCATATGAATTCAGAATTAAGCAGTATTCATGTTCTTTTGGTATGTACTCATCAGGACATTGTTAAATATGGATTTGATAAAATTCTTAATCCTTTTATTAACGATTTATCAAAACTGGAATCAGATGAAGGTATTTTACTTCAATTTGAAGATGAAGAATTTATTTTAAGAGGAACAATAGAAAGCTTCTGTGGTGACGGTCTAGCTGTACACGAGGTTTTTAATTTACTTGGACCTTCAAGCAATAAATTTTGTCGTTTGTGCTTATATTCGAGAGAGGACTTGCATTCTGCTTCTTTACGTAAAGCTCCAGAAAGAACAAAAGATGTCTATAACGAGCACCTACATTTACTGCAACAGACAAATTACTCTGATATAACAAAAACATTGACAGGAGTAAAAGGTGACTGCAAATTAAATGAGTCTCGTTATTTCCATACATCACAAAATAAAATATTTGATGTGATGCATGATTTCTTATGCGGTATATGTCCAATGGTAGTAAAATTGGTGCTAAAACAATACGTGCTTGTTGAAGGATTTTTTAATACATCTTTTTTAAATGGAGCCATATCTGCTTTCAACTATGGATTTTGTGAATATACGAATAAACCTTCAGCAAATTTTACTGAACTGATGTTAAATAAACGAGACCATAGTTTAAGTCAAAAGGCTATGCAGATGTGGTGCCTTGTAAGGATATTGCCATTCATACTTTCTGATAAAGTGCCAAAGAATGATAAATATATGGAACTAATTTTATATATGTTAAGGTTAATGGAATTAATTTTTTCACCAAAATTAAGTGAATCACAACTGGCGTATTTAGATGAAATTATTCAAGAATTTATAAAGCACTTTAACAAATTGTTTCCAGATGTACACTTAATAAATAAAATGCACCATATTACTCACTATCCTGAATGCATACGCTGGTCAGGGCCTTTATTACAATTTTATTGCATGCGATTTGAAGCGAAGCATGCTGAATTAAAGTTACGAGCGCAGAACATGCATAATTTTAAAAATGCACCAAAAACTGTAATACGAATATCGCAATGTGTGCAAAGCTATAAATGGAGTGCTGAAAGTGTGACACTAAACCGCATGCGTGTATTATCAAGCACTGCAGATTTTGTTCATAAGGTTTTAAGCAAACAGTTTCTTTCAGAATTTGGATTTGAAGATGATGATGTAGTCATTAATGCTAAATCAGTTATGTGGAATGGTGTTCAGTTTCGTAAAAATTTATTTATAATCCTTGAAAAATCTACTTCACGAGAAGATAACTTGATTTTATTTGGAAGAATTGAGGAAATCATAATATTACAAAATTGCATTCATTTTTTGACTTCAGTTTGTACTACTCTTTGGTTTGACACTGACACACATGCGTACGCAATCCAATTAGGCAGCATTAATGGCCCTCTTAGGTTTATTGAAATATCCAGAGTACAATTTTATAAACCACTTTGTTATTGGACGAAACCGAAATGTGATGAGCTTTTCATCAGTCTTCGTCATATTGTATTGTGACAGTGGAAGGGTAAGATAAATATTAGATGCAATTGTTGCTGTCAACATTTTACATTTGCATGCACAATTAAAAAAAATATTTGTGTCGTATTAAACACCCCCCCCCCTCCAACGAACCCATCACTTTAGTAACACACTGAAAAAGGTGTAGAGGAATTTTTATTATTTTCATAACACTGAGAGGACATACCTGGGAAATAGCAAATTTTAAGTTTTTCTTATTAATTTTTTCAATTTTAGGTTCTAAAGTTCTAATTTTTTCAATTTTACACTAATCAGTCTCGTATGGTATTTTATAGCACAAGCACAGAAATGTGACATTAAAGTGGTCATTTTGAGGTTAGAGTGGTATAAAATATTGTTCGATACTCGTGTGACTAGTGCACTCATATACTTAAAAATTACCATTAGTTAACATTACGTTTGCAGTCTTTCAATATTATGTTTGTAGTCTTTCAAACTGGTGATTAAAGGCTTTAACGTACTAACCTATAGCTGAATATTATTTGCAAAATAACTATATTATTAATTAAGTTGCTAGACTCATAAAATGATCCAACTTGCTAAAACAAATAACTTATTTTTTCTTGTAATTTATTGTTTTATAACCTCTACTTATATTAAACTGGACATACTTTTCCCCATTGCAAATAATAAATAGCAAAATTAACTAAATGTAAAAAGGTTTAATTTTATTATTGGTTATGGTATTTTTTTGAAATTTTTCCAATCATTATAAGCTTGCACATTTCCTACTTCATTTTACGCCAATTTAATTCAATGTTACATTTACACTTAAAACATTGTTAACTAAATATCATTTGTTTATCATGGATATATGATTAACTAAGATAATAACTTCTTTTTAGATGAGGGTATAAATGGTAAATCTTTTCTCGAATTAACAAAAGATGATTTACTTCACATGCGTATTAAAATGGGCCCAGTAAAAGATTTACTGCGGATTATAAATTCATCACGAGAACCTAATAAAAATTCATCGAATGAAAACTCAAGATCTTTAAATGTAAGAATATTTTATTATTTATCAATTGTTTTGTAATTTAAAATATGGTATAAAACTAATATTTTTAAATATTTCATTCAATTCCAGATGTCTACAATAGATTCCTACGTAGTTGATAGTAGTGGATGTTTAGTACTTGAATGCGACGATGAATTGTCTTCGAACTTATTAAAAAATGATACCCAGAAACAAGAAAAACGAAAACATTGCAGTCCACTGTCAGAAATTAATAATTTATCAGATTTACCTAATAATAGTAATACCCTCAGTCCTCCTATAGTAAAAAAGAAAAAGCTGGATTTATTACCTGATGAAGAATTGGCCAATAATGAGAGATTCGAAGAGGAAGCACGTCAGAGAAAAAAAGAAAAATCAGATTCTTTCCATTCTGAAGCATCTTGCTCTGGACAATTAAAAACTTGCAAAATAGATGTTCAAAAATACACGGTAAATTTAATTAAAAGTATCTTTTAACTTGCTGTAGCATTTTCATACTTGTTTTAAAAAGAATTTTATAATATTGTTTTGTAAGTGCTGAAAAATTTGATGTCACTGTTCTCTATGAGAAAGCATTCCGCCAAAGCAGTTGGCAGCGTTTTTATGGATTTTTTCAATAATAATTATATTTTTACAGCGTTTTAAAAATCTGACTGAAACGATACTGAATAACAAGCAAGGAAAAAATATTGTTAAATTAGCAAATAGCCGTTACGACCAGGACAATAGGAAAGCCATGATACGGCTATTAGTTTCTGAACTAATAGCAGTTCATGGAAATGCGTAAGCAACAATAATCGTTTTATTATCGTGCTATAATAAAATGTACAATAAATAAATACTTAATAATTGTTGTAGATATCCGCCTCACGAAGCAAAAATTGCGTTGGCAAAAGCAATTGTCGATGAATTTCCTTTATACAGAGATAAAACATCGAAATATGGATATGTAATGACAATTTAATATATTATATAATATATTAAAAATTAAATTATAATATATTAAAAATTCATAAACATTCATAGTAATTTCGTAATTGTAATAATTACTTTGTAGGAAATGTATTACGATCCTAAAAGTAAAATGGGATTTATATCGTATCGTCTTACAACTGTACAAAAAAATTTACCTACTGAGCAAAAAAAATACAAGAAAACTTCATTTAATGAAAAAAAAGGTGCAAACGAGAAACTTGCCACAGAACTGTTATCTCAAGAGGATTTGGCTGAAGAGGTGAAGTAAAAACATATTTAATTAGTGAAACCTTTAATGTGAAAAAATAATTTTATACCCACACACAAAATTAATTACATATTTTTATGCAACTCTGGGCAGAAAAGTGCCTTTTACGCACGTTTGCGCTTGTTATAACGGCATTGTCCGCCCTCATTGCATAAAATATTGTTCGATACAAGTGCTTAAATCGATTCTCGCTCGAGAGTGATTATCATCCTCGTTTTGCTCGGGCGATAAACTCACCCACTCGCGAGAATCAACTTTTGCACACTTGTATCGAAAACTACTATTTGCTGCCCACAGTTAATTACTGATTACATTTAACTTTTGTTAAACATTAAAAATTACTTTTTTTAATTGAATTTTTTAAATGAAAATTAATGTACCTTTCAATTTTATTTATTCTTGCTTTTAGATTTCATTTATGAAGCACTCTTATCCAGGGTCTAACACCAAAAATTATATCATTAGTAGTTTAGAAAAAACCTTTAATAACAGAAGGCAATGGGTGTTGGAAAGCAATCCGACAATTTCTGAAGTGTTCAAGAAATATCCACGTTTACTAGATTTTGATGGTGAAATGGTGAGAATAAATTAAATAATTATTATTATAATAATGCATTATAATTAATTAATAAAATTTATATTTTTTAGATTGATAAAGAGTTTGATCGAATGTATCCAAACTCTGGCGATAATTTAATTAAGAAATTTAGTGCATTTTACTCTTCACGTATTATTAGCCATGTTCAATTTTCTAAAAGTGCATTAATTCAAAAGTATGAAGATATTTCTACAGATGATGGTGGGTATAATATTTATAAATACTACTTAAAATAAAAAAAGTATTATATACGTTTTATTTTTATTATTTCAGATCTTAAAAGTTTATTGTATTTAATTGACTTATTGCCAATAAGTAATGCAGTTAAATTCTCAAAGAAAAAGAAAAAGGGTGCCCAGGCTTCTTTAATTAAGGGAAAACAAAATACATCTATTTTGGACGAACCACGTTGCCAATTTATAGAAATACTTTCGGTATTTACATGTTTTAATATATTGTGAAATTGTTGGGTGCGTATATGTATTTATGTATATATACATGGATTTATATTTTTTTCTGCAGGAAGGCACTAATTTACGCACATTCGTAGAAAATAAACGGAAGACAGCCTCAAAAAATATACAACCGTATATTGTTCTATTAAAAGGGGAAAAATGGAGCTACTTTATTGTAGCAGATGACAATATATTCAATCGGCCTAATCAGTCCGACATAGTAACCACTTTTGATTTGATGTTTAAATTACATTTTATTTTAAACATTGAATATCCTTTATTACTACAAAATTTTTATGAATTTTTTGAAACATATTTATATAACATTAATAAAAAATCTCCAGCAAGTTCGGTCACGTCTTTACACTTAATGTTAAGCGATGATGCTAATTTTGAAGTTAATGACAGTGAATAAGGTTTAAAATAAAATAATTTATGTGAAAATTGCATTACACTTATTTAATTAGTCAAAAATTACCCGTTTATAATGCCATTTAATCTGTGATTATTCACTATTCGAAAATGTTAATATTCACTAATTTAAAAGGTCAATATTCACTAATTAAATTAGTAGTTTTTAAATTCACTTTTTTAAAATGTGAATATTCACTAATTCTGAGTGGGATACTTTTAGCTATTCCAAAAAGTGACTATTCACATCAAATTAGTGAAATTTCACTAATTCAGATTAAGAGAGTATATTATTTATTTTTCTATGACTACAACGGCATTTTTGTCTATTTAAACTTTATTTTTAATCAGCAAATTTCCGATTTCCTTTTTAAACTATTGAATTTTTGTTTCTATCCTTTCGAGTATCATAGTGA
>UXGC01002591.1:0-10878 GCA_900480045.1 Eurytoma adleriae
AGGTCAGTAAAAATATATATGTATTGGGTTCTCGATTCCGAGCATCTGTAGAGAAGAAAAAATCATTAATTATTTTCCTGTATTTGTATTTTTTATAGCTCTGATGAGGACATTAATCAATAAAAACGTCGAAACGTCGGCACGTAATTAATCATAATGTGGTTCGTCTTGATCATCCTTTTACCTATCTAAATATTTTTTACACTTTTTAATTACACTTGTGAACATTCAGTGAAATCGTAACCATAAGTTTGATTACTTCAAATAAACAATTCGGTCATTGTGAGCAAGTGATACCTAAGTGCACCTTGGAGTTTTTTTTATAAATTATATCTATCTTCAGTGAGCTTTGTATTGCTGCAAATTCAAAATCAATAAAGTGATCTTTGCAAGAAAGAATGTGGAATAAGAAACTAGAATATTAATTCTCCCTAAAGCCTTTTAACGCAGCAATTTATTTATTTGCTTATGATTTGTTGTCAAACGACTTAAATTAATGTTTAATTAAATGTCAGTTTAGAATTTAATCGAGGATATTAAAGAATTAGTATAGATGACACTCCTCAAGAATTGAATTTCATGCGAGATAAGCGCCGCGAATAACATTGACAATGAAGATACAGAGAAACAGGAAGACAGCCGTGGGAGATAGAGACCGAGAGCGAGAGGGAGACACTATAAGAGGGAGAATAGACGGTCGGGTTGTAATCCAAGCCTTCGGCTGTTGCCGCCCGGTGCCGGCGACCACGTCCTCTCTCGGCTAGGTGCGTTTCTCCATAAACCGGATATTTCAGCGGTAGGGGCGCCATAAAGCAGCCGCCGCGCGTCGCATAAAGTCCGGTCTTCATGGCGTGCTGCGCCGCCTCATAAAACGCTATCCCACTCCTCGTCCGCGCGGTGTACACACAGCTCCTCCTCGTCCCGAACGAAGGCATACATAAGTCATGGGGAGAGCTTTCGCCACGGCCACTGTGTACCGGCGAAACTGACCTCTTCTCCACCAACCCTGCTGCTTCCTGCTTCCTCTTACTTTTTCCCCCTGTACTTTTTTCCGTTTCGCTTATCCGCTGTCTCCTTATTTCACGCAATTGATTTTGACCGTTCCGACCAGCCGTGAGGCGGTTCCCGCTTACCGAACTTGACTGCTGCATATTCAATTTGGTATTTAAGTATCCTACTCAAGATAAGTTACGGGAAAATATGAATCTATAATTTAACGCTTTGCTGATAATTCACTTGAGACACACTAGTTGATGGAATATCAACACTGAATAAAACATACGTGATTGATATCTAAGAAACGTAAATGGTGTCAAGTTCGATCTACGTTTGAAATCTTATTTAAAATAGTCATTAGCGACTAGAACTGAATTACATGTCTAGAAGATAAAACAAATCAGTAACCGTTAGATTTGAATGTATTTAGGGTAAACCATCAATCCTCTATTTACAAACTTCGGATTTGTTGCTTCTCTAAACAGCGATTAGAATGTTTAACAAGTCGACACCTTAAACAGGCAGCGCCAGTTAAACACAACAGCTGTTTGTCCCCCGTAATGAAACCCCGCGAATAAATAAGTCACTGATTAAATCGGCGGCAACAAAAAGAACAGATTACGATCCGAAAATTAGTTCGCTCGTTCCCGTGACGACGGAGACGATCAGACTCTTGCCGGCACGCGGTGGATTCTCAAAATCGCATTCTCTATTAACGACGTCGCCGGGCGTTAACGCTCGCGCTCGCGCCTCCCGCCGAGCAAATAGCGACACGTTTCGCTAATCGTGTTTTCCCAGGGGAAAAGCGACGGGAAATTGTAATTCTCAAATTTACATAACTACGCAGAGAAAACATTTCATTTGCATGATCTCTCCGGCGAGCGCGCGCTGCCGGCGGGGAGCCGCCCGCGGAAGCAGATGCACGAATATCTGGGCGAAGATACTAGGCTGCCACGGGGTAGTTTTCCAAAGTTTCGCCTCCCTCTGTCTTTCTCTCTCCCGGCGAGAATTTTGAGATAAGATCGTCCCGAGGAGGTGAGGAGGCCAGGGGTGCTAGATGTTGCTATCCCGAGGTCCAAACTTTCTTGCTGTATCGTATAGCATACATAAACCGATCTTTTCTCTCTCCGACCCCTCGCCGTCGCCGTTCGGGATCTCTGCTTCTCTTCCTCTATCTTCCACCGCGGAAGGAAACCTTCAAGCTTTGGCTTGTAAGTTCGGGGTAATTTATACGCTCTAATTTTATCTATTTATCTTGGCTGCTTGCTAAAACAGCTCGCTATCAAGTTGAGACAAATCTTTATTGGGGATTCAAAACGCGTCTTGCAACTTATTCGCCGATGATTTACTCTTAAATTGATTTTATTGCGCGTCAATTGCTTAAATCAAAGGAAAAATAATTTCAGCGAATGGAGTTCCTTGGATTGAGTAAAAAAAACTTCGGGGGTAGAACGTTGGAGTCTTGAAGGGTTAACGATAAAAGCAATTGATGAAATCATTAAAATCAGACTTAAAGCGAATCCCGTCGTATAATTACATAAATTTGTTTCCATCAAAGAAACTCCCATTTCAGCGTTTTCTCGAACTTAGCATAATTCTTTTTTACGTTTACTTATCCTAGCCTCTTCAAGACTTCGTCCCTACGATTTTCTTACCGACAATGCCGCAGTCTCCAGGAGCGATTGTTCGATAAGTGATCGGAGCCTCGTGTTCACAAATTCCACCGCTTTCAATCAGGGTTATCTTTTAACCCAGCGACCGTGACAGTCAATTCTCTCTTCCTCTTTCGATATAGGCAAATTGCCTGGAAAAGGATAAGAAGACTTTGGTTTTGGTAGTTTATGAGGGTTTTAGAGACTGGGGAGACAGTAAAGATGGAGCCAAAGTATAAATGGACCGATTAGTCATGTTCTTGGCTCTTTCCCACTGTAATCAATTTTCATCGCTGCTCTTCTGCAAAACTCGAGCGTATTAAAATTATCATTTGCTAGTTCTTCAGGTAATAGTAAATTGATCTCGCAATTGATCCATCCAATTGCTTCGTATACACTGAATAATTATTTATTAATTAATCTGTACTACGAATAAGGAAAAACTCTAATTTGATTTAGGCAACAAAGGTAATGGAATTGGTATATTAGTTGTACTTGTCCTTGGTATTCGTGATTTGTACGTATTTTATATAATGGTTATGTAATGGAAATAAGAACAAAGTTAATTAATTAACCATTCAAAAATCGTTTGGAAAAGGTATCAACTCGAAATCCGTTTGGAAAAGGTACCGTCTCATACTCTGAATGAAAAGATGCATCTCAAAGAGAAAATGGATTTTAGAATCTTAAGGTACCTCTTTATTCTATATCTGAATTGGTACCTTTTCCAACCCAATTGCAAGATGGTGCGATTTTTTAGTTTGTTTCTGTTTATTCGTAAGTGACAATGTGTTCATCGTATACAATAATTTGGGCAATATTAATGTTAAACCTAAATCAATTATTCGTACACTTTTAAAGTATTTAAACAGTAAAGAGCTTTTACAGTAAAAAACAATCAAACGTAAGAGTTAATCAGGTTAATAAATTTTACTTAAAGAAAGGACGGTATTAAGTCAGCTTTTACGCAAAGAAGGTTGACAAAGTGAAATGTATCCAAGATTTCACTTAACATCTCTCACGAAGGAAGTTCCACAGGTGGATAACAATGTCGCCCCGGTGGCTCGTGCCTCCTTCCCAATTCATCGAGCCGGGGACCGTATAATTTAATGCCCGAGCAATTCAGAAGGAGCGCGGATTTTCACAGGCAAAGAAAACCCCATTCAAGCCGTTCTCCCATTCTCTCATCCCCGTCCTCCTCATTTTTGTGCGCGCGCGAGCGCGACTTACGTCCGCTGACTTCTTGAACAAACGGTCGCATTTCTCAAGAGTGTCCGACGAAAGGGACGGGCCGGAGGAGCGGGGCGAGGGAGGGAGAGAAAAAAAGGGGGATAAAAGAATCGGAGGGATGAGGTGGATGATACTTTTTGCTCGGCTTTTCGCACGTCGTTGTTCCGGAGTCGGAGGCATCGGCAAACTTTGTCTTTCCGCTCGAGGAATTCTTCCTAGCTTTGAACACAAGTCCGAGAAAACAGACCTTGCTCCTAAACTCTTTGACCTTTTTAGCGCTTTATTCATGGAGAAGCATAACTTGTTATTTCCTTTGGTCATCTTCTTTAATAATCTATTGTTCTTACCAGATTTAAGACAATAGCTTTGTAAATCGAATCCTACCGGTGAAATCACAGAGATCCAATTTCATGTAAGCTAATATTTTTTCCATTATTTCGAATTGTTTACCACTATTTGTATACATTTTTACAATTTTTACTACTCATGGATCAGTAGGATGGTTTGTATTAGTTGAGATAAATGGAATTTAAAGAAGATATTTCTATTCGAAAAATGAAAAGATTTAAATTAGAAAACATTGTTTGTATCTCTTAGTAATGACAATCTAATGTAGACAATTCCTGTCGAAGTTACACAAGCAAGGTGTCCATACTTTTCATTTTAATCCATTTGCCTCATACAAATAAAAAGTATTTTCCTTCTTCGCAGTTTCAATATGATCCCTTTTTTCGCTTCACTTGAGGCCCCTTTTCCTTTTTTAGCTAACTTCCTTTGCCAAACTGATGAAAACAGAAGTTGAACTTCAATCGCATAAAAATACGAAGAATTTAACTGATTATTCAAAAAGTTCTTTTGACTCAACCAAGAAAGCTTTTCAAAATATTTTTAACGAGTGAAAACTTTAAAACTTTCTCTCTTTCAATTCCCCGAAAAAAAGCGTTCGCGCTTCAAACGAAAAAAGTCAAAAGCTGCTCTACTTTGTGAAGTGTCTATCGGGGATCTAGCGCAGGGGAACAAATTATCACGCGCTGTTTCTCGCTCCTAGTTATCTTCAGACGCTTTTGTCAAACTGAAGTTTTCCTGACGGCTGGCGCGCATAAAGCGCGTGCGCGAAAACGAGACCACGTCATAAGTCCGACAACGACGCGCGCCGGGGGGTCGCGCGCGCGCGCGGGTCTCTCGCTTAATTGATAATAAACTGGGTGACTAAGCAGTATAAAGCGACGCGGGCGCCTTGTGCAGCCTGGATTTTATTGGGATTTGTTTAGTCTCGCTGGCGCGCAAAGGCGCTGCCAATTCTATGCGCGCGGCTATAGGCGTCAGTCGACTGCAAAGTTTATGCAGCCGGTTACTCGCGCGTTCCCGAACATTAAAGCTGCAATTCCTGTGCGATCAAAAGATAACAGTGTTGCTGGTGGGTCTTTTTGGGATAGAAACTGCTTAAGCGAAGCTTTGACTTGAGAAATCCACATGTTTATGATTATCCTAATTCAATTTTCTTCTTGAAATTAAAGAGTATCTCTAGATATGAAAATGAATAATTATTTTGCGTTCAAATGTGTTTAGTCGTCCAGTTATTCAATATTCACATTTTATAAATTAATTTCACATTTTTAGATTTACGTGGATGATTCGTGGAAAGAATTGCTGAATGAAACTTACATTAGTTCATGAAAAATATTTAGGGGATATAAGGGGTTAAAAATAAAGTTAATCGAAATTAAAGTATATGGGTGATTCTCTAAAAAAGAATGTATTACTTGAACTATATACATTACCTATAAACTCCGTCGTAGTCAATACCTGTTCATTGGATAAGGATGATATTTCGCTCTTTACAGTTCTACCCCAATTCAAAAATAAATTAAGGTTTGCTTTTATGTAAAATTTAATTTCATTAAAAAAAACTAAAGTCTTCATTTTGCAAAAGATCATCGGAGTTTGCACGAAAAATATTGTACTTTTTCCAAGAATCACCCACACTTTTTCGGAGAAAGTAAAGTTTTAAACGTTTTAAGAAAAAATTTTTAAAAGAGCTACTTTAATATACTTATTATCGAATTTGCATATTCAAGTCCCATCATTTATTGGAGTATCCAACATCGATGTGCAGATGATACATCGCATCCACTCGAGTGATAAAACCATTGGTCAAAATTCTTCGGAGTACTTGCCAAATTGCATCCGACAAAACTGATTAGCCAAAATTGCAAACAGCAGCTGTTGCGGCTTTGTCCGGCTATTAGTTCGAGCCGGAGCGTTCGAGGGCTTTTCTCCGGGCAACGCACACGCAGAGGGCCAGTCCAGGTCGGAGGTTAAAGCGTATGCAAAGGGCTTTACGCGCCGCGCGCTACTAACTCGCGTAAATATTAATGCTCTCATTAGCGTACTTCATATTCATGGTTTAGAAAATCCCATCCCTTCGCGCATTAATTATGTAGCCATAAGTGGCTACTATTTATCGAGGGCGAGAATAAAAATAGCGTCTGATTTACTGACCTACATTCGGTTCTTTGAATTTGAGCTTTTGTGCGAGCTTTTCCGGGAATGGCTTTCGGTGTCGATAAAACGGCTATTTGATATGGGAGGATTTGCAGTGTGTCAATGGAGAATAAAAGCGAAATTTGCGGAAAAATGGCAGTAATTAAAATCAACAGTTATTTTTTTTGCAAATATTAATATTTGTAACAATATTTTTTGTTTTATTTTACTAAGTATGCGGGATTTAATCCCTTTGTAATAATTTCGTTGGTTATTAATATTTACTTCCAGCTCATCTCTTCTGAGGGCAGCCATACACACAAATAAATATGAAATATTAAATTTTGAAATTTAAATGTAAATCTTTATTATTAGAATTTAGTAATTTTAATGATAAATGTATACACAATTAAGTACATTTGATTTTCTCCAGCCTGCAATTTAAGTTAATAATTTATAGAATAATGTGCAGTCCAATGTAAAATCAAAATGCATTCTAGCAGTAAATTCATAATTACTAATCATTTCATTCGTTTCACCGGCCACGGACTGTGTTAGTTTATTATTAGTATTAGAATGGAGATTGCGTAATTAGCAACTAAATTAAACTAAACATACAAGCACAACATTTCAGCATTACGTTTTGCGGTCATTTGATTAATATAGTTAAGTAATCAACGGTAATGCCAACGTAACCCAGTTATAAAAGGATTTCCACTTTATTTCACAAAAGTAAACATCATGCAGTATTTCAAACATTTCATTATGTAAGTTATGCCGGCACGAAAATGAAGAGACTGCGAAGGAAAAATACCGACCGAAATGATGGACATATTTAAGCGTTTGGTTTGGGTTAAAAGAGAAAAAAAATGAGAGCAAAAAATTTTCAATTACTCTGAAAATTGGTGTACGCAGACGGAGGGGTTGCCGGAAGGCAGGGAATTTAAGGAACGCGTGAGTTTCGCGAGTCGTCATCCAGGTGCGAAACGAAACTCGCGAAATAAATCTCTGAAAGAATGCCGCTTATGCTGCGAGCCTCGAGACGAGGACGCGAACCACTCTACCCCCAAGATTATTACAGGGTTTCTTCCTCGTCCTTTTACCTTCTTCTGGCTCTTATTACATTTCGGTTATGCTGTTAATTTGTTTTCTCTTATTGTCCTTTTTTCAAAAATAAACATATTTCTTGATGTTCAAATAGAACTGTCATTTTTATTGTATACACAGAGAAAAACGTTACATTGAAAATAGTATAGTTTTTAATAAAGAAGGGACAAAATTGAAAAATCAGACAAATTAATGGAATGAAGACTAGTAAATTTTAAAATATTTATAGTAAAATTTCGCTATACTAATTATTTTTATTTTATCGGTTTATTAAAGACCATATAGAAATGTTTAGTCCAACATTTTTCTCCGCGTAGTTTATACTAACGCGTAGTTTTAACTTGAATTACTTTGTTTCTTTTTATTATACTAGAATTAAATGCTGTTATATTAATATTTTAAGTATGATTCTTCTTTTTAAGATCTGAATGTTAAATTTTGAAACGAAATCTGATTAAAAGCACTGATAAAATATCAATTTAAAGAAAGTACCTAAGCAAATAATACGTTTACTAATAGAACCGGTAAAGATAAGAAAGACTTCGTTTGTTTCCTTGAACAAACAAAATGAAGGCATACTTGAATGAAATTTGCCTGCTCGGGAAAATATTAAGCTAGCCCGGGGGATGCGATACACTCGTCTCGGCGTACGGCTCGGTAGATTGGAAAATTGTTCTTCTCGCCGCTCTCTTTCTTCCCCCGGCCGCGCTTGAACAGGCGCGGGGGCGAAGTCGTTCGTATTTTTAGCTCGTTTTCAATCTGGCGAGGAGAAGATGAACGAGCTGCGCGATATAAAAACCTTGCACCGCCTGATTTTTGTGCGAACCGCATCCTTTTTTTTCTCTTCCTCGCTCTTCTTTTGCAGTCTGGATTCTCCGACCAGACTAACGAATCAATCTGTTACTTTATATCCTATCTTGATAAATTTCCTATTTTTCAGCTCTGGGAGTACCGTACGTCGAGATCACGCAGATTAATTTAGGAGATTAAAATGTTCCTTTTAAATTTACGAATACGGTTACTTAACTGTCACAATTTTTTAAACATTTTCTAAATATGCATTTCAAAAATAAAGTTTTTTTTTTAATTTAGTAAACAGGAAAAGAAGTGCAAAAAAATTGATCAAATGGTTTCGCCGGATCCAGGCGGGAGCGTCAATTTTGCCCAAGTAACCCGGAGAAATTGAAAGAGCCCCGGTCGATAACACGTTTAATCCGCGAATGCTGAAAATTCGTCGGACGGCGCCGCGGCACCCTAATCTTTTTCTCTCAGCGTCACATCGGATCTCCTACCTCTGATCTCCTCCGCCGGCGGCGCGCTTCTTTTTCCCGGGGCCCGGAGCCCCGGCGGCTTACCTCGTCGGCTTTTCCGGCTATATATACAGAGTGAGAAAGAGGGAAGCCGCCGGCGTCGCTGGCGGCGCGTTATCCGTGTATTCGGAGTGTAGTCACTCCGAGGAGGGAATATTCAATGGACCGGGCGAGTAAATATTGGATGAGCACGCCGCAGCCACCCGCCTCGGCGCGAGAAGGGATGAAAGACGCGCGCGGGCGCGGAGCGAGACCCGAAGCCTCGGCCCCCGATACGGAGGGAGACGGAGATAAAGAGGTAGTGGAGGTTAGGTGACAAAGGTCAGAACCAGATCGGATGTCATTAAATTTATCGCTATTAAGACTTTGTACCGATAGAATTACTTTGTAATAATGTTTAAACGGGCTATTAAGCTGCTATGTTATTCCAGTGGATTACACTTAATCAGGTTTAATAATATTTCTTTTTTTATATATATATACCTATATGGTTTTAACTTGTTACGATCAAGTAATTAAGCAAATAGAAATAAGTTTAAATTGAATATTATTAATAAGTTTAAATGTAAATCTATTTGTAGATATTCTTGTATATTCGATTGATTTGACAATATACCACTTTAAGATCAAAATTAAAGATTTACATGCATTGTTAGTTTAATTTAACGCGTCATATTGAACTTAGCAAACACAAGGGATATAAAGTTAAGACTTAAATCACAAGTACAGTTCATGAAATGATTTAAATGATTTTATCACACTTTTATTACATTGGTACAACTGAAGATTACAAATGCTGCTTTGCATGTTTGGTCTCCAAGTATGAATTACTCAAAATAAATACCTATATTAATTTAAGAAAATAAGTTACCGATTTTTTAGATTTTTGTCTTTCAAAATTAAAACATCGTTTATTTTTTATCGTAATTATTCTACTTTTTATGGCAAAATTTGACATGTTGCTTTTTGATGTTGCCCATAAATACATAATAAATAAACAAACATTAAATCAATATTGTTATTGGATAAATAAAAACATTAATCTTACTGTTGTTTAAAGACTCTCAAACTTTTCAATGAATTCCTTTTCAAACATTTGTCTGTACTAATGATTCCAAAAAATGAAAGTCTAAACTAAACTGTTTGAAGACATGAATATTAATAAATAATAAATTAACAAAAAATGACATAAAAAGAGATAGTTCAACAACTATTTTAAGGCGCCCAGAAACAACATTTACCAAATTGCAGCAGTTGTTTGAATAGCCTGCCGAGTTTATGCCGCAGAGAATCTCGCAGTAGTGCAACTCAGTTTCCCGTCAGCCCCCCTTCCAACTGTCCATTTGCCGTTTCCGCTTAACGGCCAGGGCGCCGGCGGCGTAGGTCAAGTTCCACTAGTGCGCGCAAGAAGCGCTCCTTCGTTTTTCGCTCGAACACGTTCCGGCTTTATTGCGAAACTTTTCCCGGAGGTGACGATCCTCGAGGCCGGCGCGCCTCCTCCCTCTCGCTCGCTAACGGCGATAGACACTTAACGCGGGAGCATCACTCGGCGGGCCCGGCGACACTTGAGTGCCGTGCTTATCTATGCTAATGCCAAGATGACTCCATTAATTTCGATGGCCCCTCCCGCCGCTGCGGCACGTATGTTTTGCCTGTAAACAAGCTTCTTACGCCGGGCGGCGATGCTTCTCTTGTTGCCCCGGAGAATTTCATCCCCCGTCGGATCGATTTCAAATTTTAGGAACTAATACCTCCCGCGGATTAATATTTACGCTAGACGCGCGTAACTGGAAAGTTTTAATCTTGTTTGTCGCCGGGGCGTGATATCGCCGAAGGTATCGACTTTTTTTAAATGGATTTTCAGAAGTGTAGAGCGGACGCGCTATGATTGTTCTACTGATAGTTTATCGGATTTTTAGTTGCTACCGAATTAAGAACAGTAAAGTTATAGTAATAATTCATTAGAGGGGGTATTTTGAGTCAATATCATAGAGAGAAAATCAAATGTATAAGTCACACTTGTACCCTGTAAATTTCATTCAGTGAAATTTCACTAATTTTCAGTGAGGATCAGGGCAAACCAGTGAAAGTGACCTGAT
>UXGC01002592.1:0-10877 GCA_900480045.1 Eurytoma adleriae
ATACATAAACAGAGCTGCATATGTGTTGGTACACAGTTGCTGTTTTGACTAGCTACGTAGCGGATGAACCTCCTTAACATTTATTGATCAGAAATTCTGCTCAGAATATGATCAATTTTCTACCAGGGTCGAGGAAAAAAAGAGAGAGAACCGCCGTACACCCGCCGAACCTTGGTACGGTAACAATTATCAATCCGCCGCGAGAACCGGCCGTACGGGAAGCGGGTCGGATTCTCGGGGGATTGATTTTTCCTTCTCTCTTTGTATCTCCGTTCCATCCGTTACATAAAGCCCCGCTCCGCCGAGCGGCTCGCAAGGTCACCTAGACCCTTGGCCCTCCGGAACGCGAGGAATGCGCGCCGAAAAAAAAAGGCGAACGGTCGGGGAGAGGAGCCCGGGTGGACCGAAACTACTTCCTCGTTGGAAGGATTTTTCGGCCTGCCGCGCGGGTGACTCCTCGTTTTTTTTTTCGGAGGAGCCTCTCTCGAGGGGCCTCGCTTGTGAAGTTATCACCCTTTCGGGGTTTTTACGGCTGTCGCGGTATTTTAACGGCCGCTGCGCTGGGCCGATGGTGAAACATCATCGTTTCTAATTAATTTCGAAACTTTTTTTTTTGCACGTTGGGGCTTATCGAAATTTTGCGATTGGGGGCTTTTTTTTAATGTTTAAATGTGTTTTATGTATTATACAGGCGCTTTTTTTCCCTTCTTAATGTGTGGTATTTTGTGCGCGCGTCGAACTTAGCGCCTTATCGGGCGTGTAAAAATAAATTACAATGATAGCCATATAATTATGAACAAGTACAGATATTTAAAAGGAAATATATGATTTATTAAAAAAAAAAGAATAAAGCTAATTGATGAAATAACTCATGTGTATATTTGCAGTACATAAAAATATATTTGTGTTCTCTATATTTTGATATTTTGGGACTGTTTCGATTATTTAAATTACCGATTAAATATTCTAACAATTTTATTTTGTTGCTAAATTTTAAGCGATTTCTGGTAGCTTACGTTTGGTAATTTTAGCGCAGAGGAAAAAACGTGTTATTCATTGTCGGCCTAATTATACTTTTTTGACGGGTAATTACAGGCTCAATCTTTTTTGCTCTTTGATGCCCAAAATTACAGCAATTACTTAGCCTTCGGTCAATTTTCTTGCGACTTAATTAACACAAGGAAAAATAAATATCCTGATATATTGTATGCTCAATATTTTTTAATAGTATTTTCAACAAAACTCTGAATTAACTTACTTTTTTATTTTACTTTATTCATTAATTATTAATTTTGCAGAGTTTGCACCTTTTCAATTTCTTTAAATTTTTTTAGCAATAAAAGGCAATTATTTTAAGTATAATTATTCATTCATGTATACTGAAAGAAATTTCTCGAAAAATTTACGATAAAGCCCACAGTAAAAATTAAGTGAAAAAACGCAATTGTGATTAATTGATTTACGACACTGGTAATTGTTACAGGAAAATGACTATAATTTTTATCTTTAACATTGACAGTTGACCACACTCGAAATTTTTATCAACCCTCGATTGCGTAAAATTTGCAACAAATTTTTCTCAGTTCACAGAGACGTTTTGGCATAAATAAGTCTACAGGACCATCAATAATTATAAAGCGTTTCAGGAAAATTGAGTAATTTTTATTGCTGGTTGATTTATTTTTCATTTTTCGTATACTCTGTTAATGTGAAAACTCATCCACTCGATTTAAGTGAAAACGGAACCAATCAAGCTTGCAGTGACTCAATTTTTTTTAAACAGTAATCCTTCACTCTAACCAAACGATTCGTCGAATTTCACTCATCCACGTTACGAGAGTAACTAAATGAAAAATAAAAAATAAATATTTAACAGACCCGCTAACTTTCAAACCTAAAACCCACTAAATTCGAAATCAAAAACTGCGCAAATCTTATCGCCCGAAAATACACGTCGTCGCGGAGCCGTAAAAATCCACGCGACTCCCACATCCGATAACCGGGCACGCCGCAAAAAGCCCGCACGCCGGAATATCTAACCCGAGCGCGCGAAACCAACCAACAAAAAAAAAAGAAGCGAAGAGTCGTCAAAGCGTAAGCGGCGCATTAAGGGTCCCTGGCCCAGTTAGCGCTGCGGAATTCCCGGCGAATCTGCCTCGCCTCCTTTCTCTCTCTCTCCCCGCCGCCTCTTTCTGGCTCGCGCGCGCGCGCGTTTTCGCCGGGGCAGAGCGATCGGCGGAATCCGGCGCTCCTCCGCCTCTTCGCGGCTCCTCGCCCCCCCGACCGACTCGGGAATTACCCGGAGCCGCTCGTGTATATACGCCTCGCTTTTTTGCTCGGTGTTCGTCGTCCTCCTCCTCCTCCGCCTCCGGGCTCTCGAGACTCCGAGCGACTCGTGCAATTGACCTAGGAATAAAGCCACGTGCACACGCCCGGCGAACTCCCTCCGCACCCACTCGCTCGCGTTCGTTTTATTTCGGTGCGTTCGCTTCTTTTTTTCCTCTCTCTCTCGCTCTTTCATTTTTGCTCGGGCAGAAGTGCGCTTCGGGCCTGCTGGGATTCGGTTTCTCGAGCCGCCCCCCTTTCTCCTTTCGCGATGTGTCGTCTCGCCTTTTTTTTCTTCTTTGGTTGGGAACTTTTTTGCGGTTTGGCTCGCTTTAGCTCCCTGAGCTCTCTCTTTTTTTTTTAAATAATTTTTGAATAACTCTAGGGAAGCTACTTTTATAATAAGTGATCCTTTGTATGTATAAAATGAATTTATAGATCAATTAAATGGTAACATAAATAAACAAATGAATAAATTGTAAATAAGTTAATTTTTCAGTTTTTGAAGTAATGTGATTCTAAATGTATCGAAAATGGGTCGTAATTTAAATTGTGCACAGATAATTTTATCAAAAACCCAGTCATAAATTTTTATAAAGATCGTATTGAAATCGAAAATATTTCCAACTATCTTAATTCATTACGTTTGCACTGAGAAAAATAAATAAAAAAGTACTATAAATTATTTCAAATTGAGAACATACTGTAGGAAACATGAAAAAAATACTGTAAATTTTTGAAAAAAATTACAATTTTTATAGTAAAATTTACGACAATTATAGCAATTGTTGCAATAAAAATTGTAATACTGCTTTACTATCTTCTATCTCCAAGAATTTATAGTAAATTATTTATATTATATTTTATCATTGAACATTTTTCTTTTAAAACAAAATTTTCAAATTCATAAGTGCAATGAAATAAAGCTAGCACCTATTTTTCCTTCCATAATACACGTAGCATCTTCTTTGATTGCACTGTGTATAAAGAGAATCATTAAAGCACAAATTATAAAATAGTTGCATCACGTTGATCAACCTGACGTAAAAAATTGTAACCAACGTCGTATAAACTTGCAACACTCGCATACATACATCTTTTTTAAAAGGAAGACGTCGAAATAACAGCGGTAAGGGCGTAAAATTGAAGCCGCTTTAATAAGTTTATAATTTCGACTGTAAGCGATGGCATTGTACAACCCATGAATGGCTACCAGATTTCGTACGCCTAACAATTTTTTCATCAGGGTTCCCTTTCTCCTCTCCGGCCTCACCACACCTACGCCATCCGCTCCTTTTCTTTCCCGTCGGCTCGCTCACTCCGCTTCATTTCGCAGACGGCAGAAGTACCCGTATCCGCAGCTTCCTTTATCTAATTTCATTTCTCATCTTCCCTCGGCGTTTGCCTATTTATCATTGTTTCGTTTCTTTATTTTTTTATTCTCCTAGGCTCGCTATCGTTTCGCGTCGCCCAATTTATTGCGCCGCGAGGCTGCATTTTTCATTTGCAATGCTAAAGAAGCCTATTAGTATGCGTATAATATTATTTTAGGATGCGGCTTTGTGTCGTTTTATTGTTTTCGCCGACAAACGGATAGCAACTTCTAATATTTCAAAAAAGGGGTTTCTACTTTTTATCACTATGTTTAAAACGATACACGGCGCTGGTAAAAATTGCATTCCGAATTTCTATGATGGACAATTATAGTTTGTCTGAAAAGATGTAAGCTAACATTAAATCCATTTTCTCGGAGAAACTAACAGAAAAAGAAACAGAAAATAGGAAAAACTGGATACGTTACTGTAATGGAAAAAATACTTGAAGAGAATAGAAGATACATCGACATGGTGTATGGACAAGATTATATTATAGTGACATTTGATTACAATGATTACAAAAATTCAATCGAATTCAATCCATTTCAATAAATTTGATTAAACTGTTTTTTATCGCTTATATATTATTATAATTAATGCAATAATGTAGCTCCACTAGTCTTTTTATAGTAGAGTGGAACTCTAGCTGCTCAACCATCCAGATTTTAAGGTAACTATATAAAACTGAGAAAGCAAACTCATTAATAGGAGAGATTTCTTAAGAGTCCACCTGGTGATAAATAAAAGAATTAGTAAATAATATGCGCTTTATACAGACAGGAGTAGCATTTATGACTTATTCTCACAACAAGTATTTATAAAATGCAAGAAAAAACATTTAATTTATATCCAAAAACAAACCAATTGTAATAACTAATAAATAAAGACATATTGCCAATTTTTAATGCTTCAGTTTTTACCACTGCACGATAATAATTAACGAACGCATAAATTTTTCTTAATTGACAATCTAAAATAATTTTTTTTCCCCAATTAAATTGAAATTTAAATAAACGTCCACTCGAGCGCGTGTTTTCTTAAAAATTATGTTTTAATTTCGTTCTCTCTCACCGATTGAAATTCAGGATGAAATGTCGGCGTGGATTAAGCACGCGCCAGCGGAGAGGAAACATGTGGTCGTTCTAAATTATCCCGATATCTTTAACTTGAGGAGCAAATTAAATTTACCGAAAGGAACAATTCGGTCTCGCAAATATCCGCGGAACTGCGCGTAAAAAGCTTTTTAAAGGTACTGCTCAATTTCGTCTCTGCATAATGCAACCTCTTAAAAATGTAAATTAACTACAATTTATTTGAACTGCAATTATCTTTAATAGAGGATAATAAAGTGTTTCATTTGCTGCAACATTATTCTCCTTTACGTACGACTATTTTCAACTATTTTAGTTCGTTACGAGTTCCACACCTTTAACAGCAAATATTTTTAAATTTTAAAATCTTGTCATGGACAGCACATCGAGAAAAAGCATTTGCAGAAATTACTATAAAGTTACTAGGCTTTCTAGTGATATATGGTACACACTAGGAATTATTAAGTGTTTCTATTATTTGTGCAATCAACTGCAGAAACTGTTACTAAAAAAATAACAATACGGGAAGAAAATAAAAATTACTAAAAATTACTAAAAATTACTAAAAATTACTAAAAATTACTGAAAATTACTAAAACTCTAAAAATTACTAAAAATTACTCTTTTTTTGTAAAAATCACGATGTACTTATTAAACTTTGAATCAAATGACTTACTTGGTAAACAATTATAACTTTTCTGAGTATTTTATGTAATCTTGGATAGTCATTTTTAGCAACCTAATCATTTAATCCGAAGTTTAGTAGAAAAATAGTAATTTTTATCGAATTATTCTCTTCATGTACATGCCATAATTCTGGTAACACCTACTATATTCCTGTTAACTAAAGTGTACAGTAAATTTAACATCTGACTTTTTCCTCAGTGTAACGATCCTATAAATTCCCCTTTATTCACCGTAATTTTTTATCGACTCAATTTTTCATCAAACAGCGCTCAAAATAACGTTTCAAACCCGAAATACATTATACCCCCCAAAAAAATCGTAAATCCCCCAGCAATCGGAGCTTTAAAGCGCTCCACCGTCGAGGTGCAATAAAACAGGCCGATCGTCCCTCCTAAACAAAGAGGCGCGCTTGCGAGTCTCGCCTCCGAAGAAAGCGTAGCGTTTCGCTCTCCTCGAGACAAGAGAGAAAAAAAAAAGCGCGCCTCGTGTCCCCCTCTCCGCTTATCTCCCCGGCTCTTCCTCGGCGGCGCTCCCCTTGGCCTCCGCGACGCGAGATTAACTCGCTGCGTAGTTAGCGCGACGCCCGAGCATATGGGCCGCGCGGAAACAAAGAGCGCGAGTGTGTGCGTGGGCGCGCGCGCGCGTGTACCTGCGTTTTCGAGCCGATAATGCGCGCGCGCGCCTGCCCCCTTTGTCCAGCTGCACTGCCCTCGCTCCTTCTTTTTTTACGCTCGCTCTTTCTTTCTTTTCTTTCTTTCCCTACGCTTTTTATGCACTGATTACCGTAATAAGCGGCGGATCGATGCTGCCTGCTTTCTCGGGGGGGAGTGGCCGGTGCGGTCGCCTGCGATGGTCATTTCGATGATTTTTTGATGAAGCGAGCGGCTGTAGGGGCTAGGGTGTACGGCAATTGAAGCTGGTCGCTCGGCGAGTTTTAAATGGGGAAAGCGATTGGGACAAATGTTGCGTGAATTTGAAATTTATTCCTGAAACATTTTACCTTTTTATTGAAATCTTACAGGATGGAAATTTAGTGTATTTTTGGTAAAATTTGCATTCGTTATTTTTGCGGTGCAATTCTAAATGTTTTTTACAGAGATAAATGTTGCATTAAAAATTGATATAGTTTTTAAACTGAGAAAAAAGTATGGTAGAAATTACCAGTAAGTTACTAGGTCTCCCAGTAGCATATGGCGCACACTAGACGAAATAAGTAGTGATTAATATTATCCTAAAATTTTGATTATTTTTACCATTATTGTAGTAAATTTTGTTTCAAATTTAGTATGCCTTATAAAATAACTGTGGTAAAACATTTCTATTTAGCTAAAGTGAAATAGTAAAATCTGTATAGTAAAATTTATTATTACTTTTTATTATAAGAGAGTTGCTATAACTTTGATAGCAATTACTATATTCAGATTTACTAGGATGCATAGTAAAATTGAACATAATTGTAATAAAATTTAATATAAATATTTTAAAATTTACTATTCACTAATGTTTGAAGTTTTCGAGTTTACCCTTGCTTCAGTGCAGGCTATAGTAACTTTTAATGCAACATTTTTCTCCATGCATTCAAAATTTCTATGATTGCATACAATAAAAGTGATTTATTTTATTTACCCTATAAAACTCACTTTGGTAATGAAAATATGCAAAATATGACTCTAATGAATTAAAAGAAGTAATATATTCAAAGCAACAGTAATGCGAACAAGTTTCAAGTTTATTTGATTATGTAAATCAAAATTTTGATCGCTGGTGTTATTAGCATGTGCATTTAATATAGAAGCTATATTTTGGCACATGAATTACGACTAGAATTAAATTATCAAGATTTATTTAACTACCATCCACATAAATGTGTGCGTTTGATACGCGAGCGATTCTCTTCAAACTCATTTGAAATTTATGTAGAAATCAAAATTTTTTATCGCGTCTGGACGAAGGTACCTTAATTGTCAACTACGGGCATCGAAAATTAATTGGACACTGCACACATTCAAAAGCACTAAAAATGTACATATTTCGAGCGTAAGCGTAAGCGTACTTCTTTTCGTAAAACTGGTACAAGAAACCCGGGTTCCGTAACCTCGCGCGGCTTAGGTGCCCATTACCATACAAAACTGTCTCGCTACACCGAGTGTAATTCCACTTTACACATAATACAACAATTCGTAACCCGAAAAAGCCTTACATAAGCGACAAATTCGACGTTATACGGGGAACGAGGGGGGAAATAGGCGCGCCGACGAGGAAAGGAGAGACGGAAGGCGAAGAAAAGGAAAGGAAAGAAAGGGAGTAATGCGTACTCGAGTCACGTATAAGCGAGTGTGCTGGTCGCCGGCGGCGGCGGCGGTTCGTTGCTCGCCTTGACACTCGGCAGCGTTGTTCCCTCGAAAACTTTCGGCCGCTCCTCTTCCCCTTTCCGCTTCTCCGAAATTTCCATCGCGCAAATTTACCGATCCCCGGCGTCTGTCTTCGGGATAATTGCGGAGGGCTCCTTTTTAAAGATGTACTTTTCGTTTTCTTTTTCGAGTTACTCTGTATGGTAATGAGGCGGAACGCGCTCGAGTAAATTGAAAGTCGCGACAGTTGCAAATAATATTAAATTACACGGTGGGTTTATTTACTTAAAAGTTATTTATTTATTGATTTTAATTAATTTTAATACGATCTTAAATTAGGGCATTACGAAATTATTTCCCTAGGGCAGAAAGTACAAGTTTTGCGCCCGCTAGGGAGTCAAAGTTGATATTAGAGTACTATAATAATTTCACAAAATTAAACATGCTTATTTCAAAAAAATTTCAGTGAAAATAAATGATCAGAGAATGAAATTTTATTGGAAATTTTAAAATAAATCTAGAAAAAAGACTGACCAAAGATAAAGTATTTATAGACAGATTTATAGTAAAAATTGCAATACTAGTGAGTAAAAGTTACTAGACTTGCAGTTAATATTACAATACTGTTAGTAAAAATTAGTAGCAATATAGTCAAAGTAGTCAGTCAGTCAACTATTTTTGTATTCGAATAAAATTTCTCTCCGTGAAGTAATTAAAAACTTAATGCAACTGTAATTTATAACATTCAGGTACTCAAATTTTAAATTAGTAAAGTGTAATTAACTCTGAGAATAGTGGATTAAGATAAGTTACTATTTTTCTGTTGATGGGGCGACCTACTAGATCATAAGAGAAAAACAAATTAATTACTCTTCAATAATTATTGCTACAAATCTGAGAAATACTACAAAATTTGAATAATTATTCTTATCCCGCTACGAAATATTACTAAATCGAGTGGATGATCGCCTCATCTCTAGAAACTAGTAATTTTTTCTAACCTTTTTTTGCCACTAATATTTAAATAAAATAATAATTTCAGTTATTCGTTACATATTTTAAAGTTTTATTTCAGGCCAAGAAAGGGAAGAAATAAATTTCCATTCACGACCATCAACAGCAGATACCCGTCCGCGCAGACAATGAGCGTCGACAGCAACAAAAGCTCGCGATAAGCGCAGGCGAAATTCGAAAGTCCCGGGCAAAAAGTAGCACGAGAGCAGCGCGACACCTCGGCTCCGCCAAAAGTCGCGCGGAAACAATAAGAGCGCGGCTCTCGAACCTCGACGAAGGAGAGGCCCGAAAAAAAAAGAAGACGCGCGCACGCCCACGCGGGGCCGTGTTTGCGCGATCCCGCGCGCGCGAGCGCAAAAAAAAAAACGGCGCGTTTCACCTGACTGATGCGCGCGCCCGTAAAAGGCCCCCACCGAGGCGGGGGACTGCGGGTGCGCGCGTGTGTCCGATTTCGAAAGAGGCGGAGAGAGAAGGTCGAGGAGACAATGGCACGGGTCAATCGGACGAACGGAAATACCGGTAGCTCGAGCTTCTTAAAATGAGTTATGCCCGACGGGGAGGAGGGGGAGGCGAGGCTGCCCCGGTGATTTTAGTCCTCGGCTGCCTTTGGGACGAGGCTTTTTTGTTGCGATTTTAATGTCCTGATTTATCGCCTCGCTCGTAATTCTCCTTTAATTTCTGGCGGGATCGAGGTTTTTTTTAGGTGAGTTTCAATTTTTTTTGCCGCTCGACGTATAGCGGAGCTTTGGTGTAGATTAGAGCTTGAGGTTGTAAATAGCTATTAAAATGTTTGATTGTGAGAATTGCGTTTCTTGTTTTACGAGTTCGAGTTTGGCGTTTTGTATTCTTATACTTTGTAGATCAATTTTAAGATGAAAAATTTGTGAATAAGTTTTATTTAAAACACAGTTTATAATTACAGTATAATAATTTGTGGAAGCTTTCATATGCCCTATTTATTTAAAGAAATTAAATTTCTTTTTAAAAAATGAAAGAGATTAATCTTTGTTCTAAAAAATAAAATTAAAGTATAATCAATTATAATTATTAAATAAGCTGTAGATTGAATTAATAACTTACGGTAAGGTTCTTTATAGGAAGTTTGAATGTAACAATTATTTTGCAAAAGAAAATTTATAAATTGTACAAAATTTATTTAAAGACATTTTATTTAAAAAAAATAGAAAGAAACTTAATTTTCTACTGGTACTGCGATAAATAAAAATCACTTGTCACTATTCAAACTAAATTTTACTACTTTATTTCCCATAGCTGTGAGGCATGCTCGAAGCGCATTGGAAAGTTTGCGTAGCGCTTGAAATTTCAAATGCGTGCGGATGACGAGCGACGCAATTCCGATGGCGGGATAAACGATGGAAGACGAGAAGGTGCTGAAAGACTCCGCTCTAATGATTACGATAACATTTCGCTTTTAACGCCGATGTTATTCTTTTGTCACATTCCCAGTGACAAAATACGCACGAAATGTTTCACAATAGCCACGAAGGACGTACGACGGCTAGATTTAAATTACACTTGATTATTGCCGGCCGGAGAACAGGCATTTGTTGGAAATTCAAATTTAATTGCGATTTTTTGTGATTCAAGGGGCATTCGTATGAAAATAAAGCATCTCTGTTTTCCACGTGTCGCGTTACTAGAATACATTTGGTTTTCGTAATGAGGAATTGTTAGTCCGTCGAATAAGTACACGATCAAACGATTTTTACGATTCTTTTCTCATTTTAATCAAAATTTATCTCCTTATTGTTTCAAAAAAATATTTTAGAGTCTTTAAATTATACACTTTTTTATTAGAATAATAATACATAATTAAAAAAACTCATCATTCATTTTATTTAAAAAACAAAACTTGAGCTTCAAAATAACCCATCACGTATAAAATAGTATAATCGATTAGTAAGCAAAAAAACGAGTGTAGAATATTCTTGCGCACTACACCGAGAAAAATCGTATATTTAAATCATACTATCTGTATAGTAAAATGGAGTTTGGTAACGGAATCTAAATTT
>UXGC01002593.1:0-10875 GCA_900480045.1 Eurytoma adleriae
TTATATAGAGAATTTTTTCAGAGATGTAGCCTTCCGTAGAATATCGTACAACTCCGTACGTTTCGGTACGTTTCCGTTGAATGCAGAGAGGAAGTGAAGTTTTCCGCGTAACTAACTTAATAATAATTATACTTTAAATTTCGCGCCTTTAAAGTTATGCACACAATGACCCAACGCTCGGTTACGTAAAATCGGGGTCATTACATTACAGATAACAAAACAAGCAAGTTATGTTCATAATAATAACCATATTTGTTTATAGCCGTGAAATCGGTAAAGTGTATAATAAAAAAAAGACTAATCTACTATCTACTTTATCTGCGAATTTACAGCTAGCGCCTTACCGGTAAAGCAGGACACTGTCGACGGCCGACGCCACGAACAGCCTACTCGCTGAGTCGCCCGTACTCGGACGATACAAAATACAAATAGACGCTGCATTACTGCAAATTCTGAAAATATATTCTTAGTACTTTTTGTACTTCATGAACGTGATCCATGAAATTTACGTCCTTGGGTTTCCGTTCATAACCTGAATTTACACTGATATTAAAAGAAAAGTGCATAAAATTCGTGCCCGTTAAGAAATTAGATACATTTTAGTTATAACATCATGGTGAGTTTTTTGTAAATTCTTTTTCTTACTGCAATTGAATTCCTCGACATTGAGGAAAACATAGTGAGAACCTAACCTGTACTTTACCAAGTCCTTTCAGGATGTTTTTTTAATGATCCGGCGAAAGAAAATGACAATTTTCACCGATGCCAAGGAAAACACGACAGTTCTTGAATTAAAGAAAATTGTTGAAGGTAATTTTACAATAAAAAATATTTATAACAACCCAATGTAATTCACTATGTGTCAAGTAACTCTGTCAAGACACAAAAACTTCAGTTTTTTTATACATTTTATTTTATTATTGTCTAAATTATTTTTCAAATTTATATTCTATTTTCTAGGAATTCTAAAAATTCCTCCTGCAAATCAACAGCTGTTTAATAAGGATAACGTCCTTATGTCGGATAGTAAATTTTTGTCAGATTATGGATTGTCATCGTCGACTGCTAAAGCTCAGTGTCCAGCATTAATTGGATTAGCCGTTCGTCAAGATAATGGTCAGTTTGAACCATTAGAAATGACACCATTTTCAATACCACCCGATCTTCCCGAAGTGATGAAAACTCAAGAAACTAATGGTCAAGAACAATCGCCATGAGTATCTGTGAATGGGAGTAAAGAAAACTGAAAGATCATACAATTTGGTTTGCAAATAACCTACGACTCTAGAAGATATGAGAGTCTGCATAGACATTTTACATGATTTTTTGTTTAGAAGTGCATAAATACGTACAATAACATTACGAGAAGTGTTGATATGTATCGAACTTCTTAAAAAAAATCTTAAAAAAACAAGATAAAATTTATGATATAAAATTGAGAATAGCAATGAAAATTTTATCTAATTTTATTTAACTAATCAATTTTTAAGTTTGTCAAACTAAAGGAAATGAATGTTTCCTTTAATAAACTGCCTAAGCAATGTAAGCTTTGCGCTTATGGAGGTACTATTTATTTTAAACTCAATTTAATTTGAGATACTAAAAAACAGGTCAAATGTCTCGAAGGTCATGTGATACACAAAGATAAACGAGCAATTAAACATTGATTATACTTTATCTAATTAAAATGCATTGCTTTAGGGTACAAGGACGCAAGAAATTTTACACTTTTGTAAACTATACACAAATGAACAATGTGTTTTCCATCTAAAATATTTTGAAAGATTCTTTTTTATGTTTGCAACAAGTTGAATTAGTTTGTTGAAATTTTAAAGCATAATGCAAATTTATCAGGCACCAAATAAACATATAATATTGTTCAATTACTATATATACATACATTGGAGAACAAATTTTGTGATTCCTTCAAAAGCAATCAATTAGAATTTTTTAAATTAACAAGTAGATGGTGCCTTGGATCTAAATAAATTGAAATTTCTGTAAATTGTAATAATTTTAACAGTATAAATATAAAGTTTGTACATTAATTTTTATTCTTTACCCTTATTTTAGTTGTACACTCATAAAAAAATAATATAAGCTGATTCATACCAAACAATACTTATAAATTGCTAGTTAACTATTTACAAAACAATTGTAAAAATAAATAAATTTGCTAATGATATTAAATTATATCTATTGTTATTTATAATTCATCTGTTTTAATTTTTTTCTCTTTTAATTCTAACATTTTTTTAATAAATTCATTGTAAATATGTTTCTTTCCTGGAACGTAATGTCCTCCTTCATGCACTTCAACTTGTTTATCAGTAAATGTTTTGCTTAATTCTTCAGCCATTTCTGTAAAGTAAATTTAATGTCAGTTTGAGATAGAAATAATTAGAGAATAATTTATTCACTTACTGGTTGGAATTACTTTATCACCGCTACCATAAACATGTAATGTTGGTAATGATAATTTCTCATTGTAATAAATTTCATGTGGTTTACAAAGTGATTTGAAACCAGAAATAATTATAGCAAAATCCAATTCAATTGAAAGTACTGACAAAAATGTATAAATATTAATGGATTATATGAGAAAAGAGAAAATTTGTTACATATTTTGAATAGTACTTTTTTGTTGCTGCATTGCACAAATTATTGACACAAATGATCCTCCCTGTGAAAAACCTAACAATCCATCAAATGGTCCTTGTTCCGTGAAAACTTTTTCAACTAATTTTACACTTTCTTCAAATCCAACTGATAAATTACTTGGTTCAATTGCTTTAAATACTTTATCTTCTGTGTTGAACCACCAACCATATTCTGCAAAAATTATTAAAACAAAATTGATGTGATTTTACAAATAAAAAATATATTAATTTAAATAAGAAATTTTACGATCAGATTCTTCTATGTTTTCAGTGCCTTCTTCTTTGTCGTTATTAGATTCTATTGGTGGTACTTTATGTGGTGCTCGGATAAATGTGAAATCAATCTCCTTTTTAAAACTTTTTCTTAACGATCCCAATTTAGCACTAAATACTTTATCTGATTGTCGATATCCATGAATAGCTAATACCTAATAATGTTAATTTATTAAATTTAAATTTAAATTAAAGCAAAAAAATTAATAATTTAATTCATTGTCATTTTTAGATTTTCTTCTTACCTTCAATTTTGTATTTTTTGTAGTCATAATTAAAATAATTCGATTTAAATTTAAAAAAAAAAAAAAGCACGTTTTGTATACAATTATATATCGTGCACTAAGGTAAGAGAATATATACAGGAATGCTCCTGTATATTTCTATATTCTCTGCTAAGGTTATATTTCTGCAACTAACCTCGAAATTTCAAATATTTTACTTTGAATTGTAGTATTCACTTATTAGTGTACTACAAGTGTATTGTGTACGTACATTATACTACACATTACAATTTATATATGTACTGCATGCACATTACACCTTACCAATGAATATTTATATATTTTCTTTGACCTAATTACCAATAGATTGGGAATTAAGAATATAAATATATATTTATATATACTAATGATATCAAAATTTTTGTGTAATTTTAATTTGAAAATAATAAAGTTAATCATGTAAGATTTAAAGGTTTTTTTTATTACAATATAATTCAATATGTAATTTCAATTTTTTTCAATTTTTATTCTTAAACATAAAAAACATTTTGTGCATTGTATTAAAAGCAATAGTCAATAACTAAAGAAAAACATAATTAAAAATTTTATCTCTAAAACTGTTAAAAGTATGATTCAATTTTAAAAAATTTATTTTATTGGCTAAAAGTATAAAAGACAAATTAGAGATCACTAAGATCAACAGCTTCTACTTGCGATGTAATATTGTCTTCCTCACATGGAAAGTTTTGGGATTCTTCTGTGGATGTTTTCCGTGGAATATCCAGTTTGTTCCAAGAACCCGGTTCTTTTTTTCTCAATTTTATTTCTGTCTTTGTTGGCAGCATACTTACAGAACTAGCTTCGACATCAACAATCTAAAAAATTAATTTATGTAAGACTTAAAGTTATTTATATACATAATTAATTTTTAAAAATATAAATAAATATTACCCCTCTTAATTCAATATCAAGATTGTATTTGGAATCTTCTTCTGGAAAATGTAATTCTACCGTCAAATGTATAGGATTCAATTTGACAAATGACGAATTGGGGTTGTACTTTTTTGCAAAGACAGAAATAATTACATGCGTTCCAGTTTGATGCCAGTCCATTCTACAATTGACTTTTTTACCGGAGCCCTAAAAGAAATAATTATGTTTTAAACTAGAAAAATTTATATATTAATCAGTTACTATATATCTTTTATATAATCTTTTTTTTACTTTGTCAATCCATGTATGACTTCCTTGAGAACATCCAGGCTGCTCCAAAAATACAGCAAAATCTGTGGTTTTCTTCTGACAACAAGACCAGTACTTCATTCCTTCATGAAAAATTGGAACTCCAGGATGGTAATTGCACACTTCACTATCTGATTCTGGACCCTTGTATGTACTTTTACATGAATTATTTTTACAAGATTGACCTATAGCTACAATATTTTCATCTTTTTTAATATTGTCTAACGCTGTCAGTCCTTTTATTTGCTCTAAAAGTGCCGGTGAAATAGTAGGTTCCATAATCACTTGTGGCAAGTCAAACGATGGCCTCTGCATGGGTGGAGTATGATTCAAGGGTTTCACTTCTATAACTTCATCAGCTTTTGTCTTGTCAACTACTGGTTTTACTGGTTCTGGAGGCTTCACATTAGAGTGCTTCGATTTTGTGCATCCTTTTATGCTTAAGAACTCAGTGAAATCTGTACATTTTTTATTGCAGCACGACCATCCTTTGTATGCATCATGAAAAACTGGATTACCAGGGTGATGTTGGCAATCGTCTAAAGATCAAAGTTTCAGTTAATCGCTTAGCTGCTTAATTTTCTTCCTATACCGTAGTAAAAATTATTTTGTAACGATAAGCAAAGAAATGATTGCATACCATCCTTGTTGTTGTTGGGATTAAATTTTTTACCGCAGCCCCGATTGTAGCACAACAACAATCCTTTATCCTCCGACATCGTTCGCAGTTTCAATTTGATTATTCGCTGTTTTTTTCAACAATGTTTTGTTATAATAACAATGAAGCTCGCATTTTCTGTGAAGTTTCTAGCTGGTTTCTAGCACGTTCGAAAATAAAACATCGGGGTCTTGCCGACGAACATCGGTATATCGTCCTTTTCCCGCTCTTTCCTTGTTTCACCGAATCACAACCAATAGAATGACTGCATTCAAAAGGTGACACCTGATTAACAAATTAATTAATGGAAAAACTTGCTAATGAAACCTTTTTTAACATAATTTAATATTCTTTATAGGTATCATTCTAAATTCTTGTATTTCTTAATTAAAAATGTTCAATCGCAAGACCAACATGATCCGAACCCTTCAACAGTTACCGATTAGACAAGGATAGTAGTATAAAAATCAATGGATACGACGAGGTCGGTAATATCGGTATTCATCATTATTAGGTAGATTTAGTTAGGGCCTTAGCTGTGTTCTTTAATTCACAGGCAGAATTAATTCGTCACTTTAGATTATATTCATAAATTTGTTCTCTTGATCATTTGCAAATTATTATATGTTATATATAATGAATATATAATAATAATAAATGTATATATCCTTAAGTGCTTATCAACCTAGGATAAATTGGATAACTTGGAATTTGCAGATTCTAGTTTTATATATATACAAGATGCACTAAGAATTTCACGCGTGAAATTCTTGGACCTAGGTTCGGCCAATCAGAGAGTTTCTTTAAAGTTATTTTAATTAAGTTATTTTAATTTTAAAGTTATTTTCTCTGATTGGCTGAAATCGTTTGACTCACGCGTGAAATTCTTCCTATCCTCAAGGACTCTACTTTCAGTTGTGGATTTTCGTTATAAAGTGTGGTGTCGTCTCCGCGATGGGTTTTTGGCGGGGTGTTTCTGGGATCCATGATGGCGTCCATACCGTCTATCATTGATTACGGGGCCTTTTCTGGCGGAGTTTCATCGTGGGGGGACATTACGGCTCGAAAATACTTAGTGAAATTGTTGGAGCTCCTTCTGATCTAGAATAATAGTGAAAAAAGATCATTGGATATAACTTTTCGAAGAGGATGTTCATGGATTAGATTTGATGGCATGGCCGCATGATCGATTTTCGAATTCTTTTCTGGAGCATAAAAGAAAGATTTTATATTGATACTAGAAACAGATATATAGAATTAGATTATAAATAATACAATTAGAAGATTAATATTGCAGAGCATGAGTACGTGGCTTTTTAGCCGATAACTCTTTAAGGATTAAAAAAATAAAAAAAAATAAAACTTGGTTTTCACGTGGTGTGCCTTTCAGAGTTCAGACATCAGCTACAGATTTTAAGGTTATGCAGAAATAATATCGGTGTAATGCCGGGATGTAATAAAAATAATAAAACCACGTGGTTAATTTTCTTATAGTTAAATTTTTTTTATTTTTGAAATATCAAAATTTTCAATTAAATGTAAACTGTGAACAACGCTCTGCACATTTTTGTAAATAAAAAGCGACATGGGTGTCACAAAGCAGTATTTAAGATATGTTCCTGGTGGCAATTTGAATCTAATTGCTGATTCAAAATGCAATATTATATTTGTTACATTAGAGGGTCAAGAAGGAAGATTTGTGGCTGTCGGGGCTTGCGAACATATATACATCTGGGATCTTCGTCTTGGAGAGAAAGTAAGAGATTGCAATGATATTACTTAAATCATTACTTTTTTCACTTAGATAGTAGATACAGATTAAATTTATTAATCATTTTTCATTAATTTTTTACAGGTGCAAGTTTTGTCAGGCGATAAAGCTAATGTTACATGTTTAGCTGCTTCACCCAATAAAAGGCAAATAGCTGCTGGATATGATGATGGATCTGTAAAAACATTTGATTTACGAACTGCAGAAAATATAAGTGTATTTATTGGACATCATTCTGAAGTAACGTGTTTAGCATACGATCATTTAGGACATCGTTTAGTATCAGGATCTAAAGTAATAGCAATTTAATTTAAATTTAAATTTTGTAAAATGTTCTATACTTATGCTGTTGTATCTCTGTACTTATTGTTCAAAAAATCTTTTAGGACACAGATATTATTGTTTGGGATGTAGTTGCAGAAAGTGGTATCTGCAGATTAGTGGGTCATAAAGGCATTGTTACTCAAGTTGCTTTTATGAAAGATCATAATATCGTTATTAGTTCCAGTAAAGATACATTAGTAAAATTCTGGGATCTTGATAACGAACACAATTTTAAAACACTTATAGGACATCGATCAGAGGTAAGAAAAAATTTTGTGTATATACATAAATCTAAATTTTTAATCTAAGCTCACTTAATCTTTTATTATCATTTATATCATAGGTTTGGGGTTTTGCCCTGGTCAAAGAAGATCAGTATCTAGTAACTGGATGTAATAATCGAGAATTGTTTATCTGGAAAATTTATTTTGCTGATACTTTAAAACCTGATGGAAGTACAGAATTACCTAGTTTAATTTTAGAAGATGAAGATGACGACAGTGATATGGTAAAAAAAACAATATATTTTTACAATTTAAAAAAAGATAAATTTATTTAATTCGCCATATTCATTATTTTTAACTAATTTATAGAAATACCCATTACGTTGCGCCAAAATTGGTAATATTGAAAGAATCGGTAAAGGAAGAATAAATTCATTAACAGTAGATCATTCTGGTCAAGTTGTTGGCTGCCATGGAATTGATAACGTAGTTGAATTGTTCTATTTTTTACCTGATGACCAAATATCTACAAACAAATCAAAGCGCATAGAGAAATTAAAAAAGAAAGCAGCTAAGTATGTTGGTGCATGACAATTATTATTAATATTTTAATGTAAAACTATATTACTAATAAAATTTTACAGTGATGAACAATCGAAAGAAAAGTTGAAGGAAGCTCAACTTAATATTGTTTTAAAAGATCAAATTACTCGACTACCAGTTATAAGAGTTTTGAGTAAATTAAAATCTTTAGATCTTATTATGGGACGAGGAAATGAATTGAGAATTTGTACAGGTGTTAGTAATAATACTATTGAACTTCATTCTGTAATAATTACAGAAAAAAATGCAGAACCACAAACATTACGAACACTAAGTACTCATGGCCACCGCACTGATGTAAGAGCAGTGTGTTTTAGTTCAGATAACTTAGCATTTGCCACAGTCAGTGGAGATTCAGTAAAATTATGGAATAGGTAAGTCATTGGTGGTAAGCAAAAAATATCATTGTAGACAGTTGCATTAATTTGAGTATTTATTTTAGGCCTACATTAATGTGTTTAAGAACAGTTGAATGTGGATATGCACTTTGTGTAACATTTGTACCTGGTGATAGACATTTAATAGTAGGATTAAAAGATGGAAAGATGTTAATTATCGATATAGCATCAGGAGATATTTTAGAAGAAATAGCTGCTCATAAAAATGAATTATGGAGTGTAACATTATTGCCAACTTTAGTATGTCATTTAAAAATGTTAATATTGATGTCATTAATTTATTTTAACTCGTGTAACTTAAACTAAAATTTTTTAGAAAGGTGTAGTTAGTGGTGGAGGAGACAAAGCTGTAAAATTCTGGCAATTTGAATTAGTTGATGATCCGGAAAGTGCAAGCAAGACTAAAGTTCTCTCTGTTTTACATTACAAAACTTTAAAATTAGAAGAAAGTGTACTTTGCGTTAGAATTAGTCCCAATAATAGATTTATTGCAATTGCGTTACTGGATTCAACAATAAAAATTTTCTTTCTTGACACATTTAAAGTAAGTAAAACTATATTGCACGAAATTGAACAATAAAAGAATGAGTATATTATAAATAGTAACAAATTTTTTACAGTTTTTTGTATCACTTTACGGCCATAAATTGCCAGTATTATGCATGGATATATCTAGTGATTCCACACTAATTGCCACTGGATCTGCTGACCGTAACATAAAAATTTGGGGCTTAGACTTTGGAGACTGTCACAAGTCGTTATTTGCACACGATGATTCTGTGACCGGAATAGCTTTTGTCCCAAAAACTCATTATTTCTTCACTTGTGGAAAGGACGGAAAAGTTAAAGAATGGGACGCCGATAGTTTCCAAAAAATCATCACACTGAAAGTATGTTCAGATTAATAGTATTAAGTATTTAAATAAATGCAGAACCGTTAACATACTATTTTTATTTTATTAGGGTCATGCTGGTCAGGCGCATAACTGTGCAGTATCACCTAATGGTCTGTACGTTGCCTCTTGTGGTTCTGATAAAGTTGTACGTATATTTGAAAGAAGTGCTGAAATCTTAGTACTTGAAGACGAAGCTGAAGAGGAAAGAGAAAAACAAGAAAATGAATTAGTAACGGGCGAAGCGACAGCTGTTCAAGGACAAAAAAATCAAACCTTACCTACCCGTAAAACTGTAAATAGTGAAAAAGCGGTAGGTTTAATTTATTAATACAATACTTTATACAGTATTAATAAATTAACAAATTTCATAACTGTTTTACTTTTTAAAGGCTGAATTAATTCTTGAGTGTTTGGACATATGTAAAGCTTATAAAGAAGAATGTTCAACTGTAGTCCCACCTAATCCGATGCCACCTTTACCACTTCTAATGCAGACTTACAATTGTAAAACTACAGAGGAATTTTTATTGACTACTATGAAACGAGTTCGGGCCAGGTAAAAAAGTCATGTTTACTAATTCAAACTATCTCAATAAATATTTCAAATTTATATTTTCTTGTTATTGTTCACGCAGCGATTTTGATGAAGCTCTTATGCTGCTTCCTTATTCTGCAGCTTGTGAAATCTTACAAATGCTACCTGATTTATTGAAGAGTCAATATCAAGCAGAAATGGTGGCAAAATTAACCTTGAGCTTGCTTCAAGCTCATCATGGACCAATTGTTGCTAGTCAAGAATTATTACCCCAAGTTGAGGAAATAAAAACTCTTGCATTGCAGCAGATATCTTCATTGCGAGTATGTCTTTATAATAGTGGATTTTAAAAGTTTAAAAAATTGAATTATACAATAATTTTATTTGCAGGATACACTAGGATTTAACTTGTACGGAATGGCTTATATGCAAAGAGCTATTGAAGAAAAAGAGGGAATTCAGTTGTTTAAAGAAGCCACTAAGAGTAAGAAAAAGAAAAATAGCAAAAGGAGAAATAAAGAAAAGGCCGTTAAAAGAGCTGTTATGACTTTGTAAATATGTAAAAATAAATAAATATTTTGTAAATATTTTTTGTAAATATTTTGTAAATATTTCTTATGTAAATAATAATAAACTTTAATTTTTTACACACATTCATTATTGTTATATTTGATGATATATAAATTAAAAATTGTATTAGTTGTACATTCAGTTTTGAAAATTAATTTACAAAATTAATTTTCTAAAAATCGCGATTTTCTTTTTAATGGATAAAAAATTTTTAATATTTTTGAAGACTGAATCGCTGCAAGACATTGTAAAAGAGATTTGAAGTTACATTTGAACAACTTTGAATAAGTATAGATAAAGATTACCAGTTTTTTAAATACTTGTCAACTTTACTGGAAAATGTTAAAAATTTGAAAAAGTGAAACTTTAAACTTTTTCCGTTATCTTATACCTATAGTTTTAACTCTTCATTAAAACGAAAAAAGGTATTTAAGGTGTTGCATTGATTTAATAATTAAAAAATTTTAACAAATTTATTTCATTATAATGGAAAAAGC
>UXGC01002594.1:0-10872 GCA_900480045.1 Eurytoma adleriae
TTACCCATTGACCAGATCTGCAGAAAATAACAAAATGATTTTCATCGGAGGAGTAGTATTAGTGATTATGCAAATATGTTCTATCAAAGTTCTAGCTGAGTTCAATTCAAGTGAACAATTGCAGTGTAATTTAACAAAATCTTCTGCATTATTGGAAATCAGCTGTGCAACATTCAATAAAACTTATGAACTAAATAAAAAAATAGATTCGTTAACACAAGATATTAGTATCTTTACCGCACATTTAAATTTCACTGACAAGATTTGCGAATCCCATTTAAAAGGATGTTTTAAATCACCCTCACAAAATGACAGACTTCAAGTTTTGGAAGACGAAATAAAAAATATGAAGAAAATGATAAAGCAGCTGAAAAATTCTACAAACATTAACAATTGTACCAAGCAAAAGCTAAGTAATTTAGAAGAGGAGGTGGCGAGATTTCAAAATATTTTAAACAATGCAAATAAAGAAGTGTGGACTACAACAGAACAATACGACAAATTGATAGGAGAATTAGCAAGTCAAGTAAATTATTATCAGAAAAAATTCGATGACCTCTCTAAGTTGTTTCATGAAATAGACGAAGACGAGAGACAGAGACTGCTGCGAGCTCAAATTATTGTCGATATCAAAAGTCGTAGTTATAATAGGGCTTTAGAAAGATTTCAGCAACTTCACGGCGAACTCAAAGCGAATATAAATTATATAGTCCATGAAGTATACAACAATCAGGAGGGCAATTTTGACTTAATATTTGAATTCGGAAATGCTACTAAGAACACAACAATAAGTCTAGCAATTTACCAAGCATTAGTATTTAAAATGGAATCTAATAATTACAATGATTACCAGAGGATTTTGAAACTAATGAATAGTTTAAAGCGCAATATCATTGATAAGAAAGCACCTGAAGCACGCGAAGCGGAAAAGCTTATAAAGACTTTACAGAGTTTAGTGGAAAGTATTGTAGTCCCCATGTTAAAAAATGGATTTTTAACTAAAAATCATGAAATGGTTTCACAAATAAGTGACAAAATATATACCTATTATTCTGAAATTATTAAGGTAGTATACGGCCAGGCTATAAAAAAAATGTCTGCAACCGAACTGGAGAAGTCAATTTTATTTTTCGCGGGTCACGAACACCGGATACAGAGGATATTCGGATATTCAGCGATATTTATCGAGTTGAAAAAGAGATGTAGTTTAAATCCAACTACAGTACCTAACCAGTTAATTTTTTTTCTTGAATTTGCATTAAATTTGTCGGATAAGATAACGCTGGCAGATGCAAAGTATTATCTAGAAAATGGAATCCCAGATTTACCGTCATCGGGCGATCCTGTATCAAATCCTGACGAACTCACCTGCAATATTTTTTTATAAATTGTAAATTATAAATTAAAAATTATAATATGTATGATACGCTCAAATTCTCAAAGTCTCCGGGCTATTAAACTTGAAATACTTGACACATGATTTCATTGCCATTTGGTTTTATTTCATATCGCAATTTTTCTCTCAATTTATTGAAAAATTCTATTCATCGACTCAAAGTAAATATCTAGTTTTTTCATCACCATATCGGAACTCCTTCTAGACTTCCTCCAACAAAATTAATTTCAGTCGTGTTCGATTACACGGAAGGCAAGCCAGAGGGAGGCAAAATCCGAGCATCCGGAAGCAAACTCCGGAGCGAAACCGGAAATTGGACCGATTGACCGTTCGTATGACGACCGACGGCCGGATTGACCGACATACGAACGGTCAATCAGTCTGATTCCCGTTTGCTTCCTGCCGCTCGAATTTTGCCTCCCTCCTCCGGCTTACCTCCCATATAATCGAACACGACCGAAGGTCGTCATCTCCAAGAATAGAAAGAAAGCAGACTTTATAGAACAAAGCGCAAAAATATATTTTTTTTTCTACACTGAGAGAAAAGCTTATTGTTACTAAATAAATTTTACTTAATTTAAATAAATTTTACTTATATCAAGTAAATATCACTTTAATTCAAGTAAATGTTACTTGATTTAAGTAAGATTTGTTTAGTAACAATAAGCTTTTCTCTCAGTGTATATATAGAACGCACAGGCTGCCTAATGAACCAAGTAAACTCACCGGCGCAAAGTAAGGCTCGCCCCCGCCGCAAAATCCGTCAGCGAGACTAAAGCGATCGCTTTCGATCTAACGAGGGCACCTTGCGCATCCCGCTCCTCCCGCTCGTGACTTATCGCGTTATAATAGCGCGCGACGGAATCGCGCCTCGGCCGCGCGACGAATCCGCTTAATGGCCGTCGAAGGGGTTCGTCCCGCCTCACCCCCGGGCCCGCACGTCCGCAGCGAGGGAGAGGCGCACGTGCGCCTCTTTAGCGAGCCCATTACGCCCGGACCCGCTCGACTTTCCCCAAATCCGTGAAAAAATCGCCGACCGCAGGGGGAGGCTCGTGCAGGTGCAGCTGCGCGACACTTGGTTAGCGCGCTGATGATCTGACGTCCCGGGCGGAGTCTTATTCAATGCTGGCTGCGCATTTCGTGATGAGTCTATCCGCAGGTTCGGTGCAGCCTTTGTTGTGGACTTGGAATTGACTTTGATTTTTCGATTATTTCGAGATTTTTGTTGTTACGTGGAGAGAAATTTTTTGGTAAATTTTTCAAATAATTTGTAAACTAAGTAATTCTTTAATGAAATTATTATTGATCTACTACAGATTGTTACGGTTCTATTTCAATCTGAAATTTGGACTCCAAGCACAGCCTATTTTATTAAATATATTGGAGGGAATTTACTGTAAAATCATGGTAAAAGCGATATATAGCGTTTAAAGCGTTCATCCAACGTACCCTGTACATTTTTTCCAGTGAAATATTCTCGAACTTCCAAAGAGTTCCGCAATTATCGCTGAAAAATAATGAATATTCACTAGTGAAAACTGTGTAACTATTTTGAAATTAGTGAAATTTTCTCTGGAAGAAATTTAGAGAGCAGAGATTCAATTATGATTGTACAGGGGTTGCTTTCCCGGAAGGATTACATTCTCTAATTTTTATGTGTTTTAGAAATATTTATTATGCTAATCCTGTTATCAAGTCATCCATTAGATATTTTTGTGCCACCTATTATAATTAGTATTAGAATTAGAATTATATCTACTTTTATTTATATATAGCTGAATTTAATTTTTAATTTCTTATTGCATATGCAAGTGCTTTTCGTACCATCTAATAATAAATAGAAGAAGTATTGCCTTTTTTACACCACCTGTAAATTTTATATTTAAAAAATATAATTGATTTCTTAAACAATTTATTTATTTCGAAAACTGCAAGACCGAAAATTTATAAAACCAGTATTATATTCAGGAATATTTTTTACCGAACTACTCTGTTATTTATTCTAAAAAAAGCTTCAATTTCAAAAGTAAACTTTGCAGCTTCGACGAGCCCCGCATTGATCCATGGCGTCAGCTTGCAGTTATTACTTTGCCCGGTAGACATAACTATAGCAATTCGGACGTGAACCTCCACTCTGAAACTTCGACGAAGATGAAATTGCGAATCATGATATTAACAACATCCGTCCTTACGATGTCGAGCTTTTATATAAAAAGCACAGTATATGAATTATTCTTCATAGATAGTTTAATGTTTTTAATTTAAATGTAGGATAATAACGAAATGTAAACTCTAATAGTAATTTGAAAATGAATTTTCAGTGGATAAAATATTGTTACAACAGCAAAGGAAATATTATATATTTTTTTACCCAGATCTGGGTGGTTATGTGTGTTATGTGGTACATTTTTGTCGTAAAAATCTATATATTATGGTAAATTTTATAAAAAAATTGCAGTTGTTCCAAGTGTTACAGTATTTTTTCTTTCATTTCAAGTATCTCCCCCACTTCAAATCCTTTAAAGTAAATTCAAATCAATGAGCTTATAATAATTCATCTTCTAAATTAATATCAATTGATAGTAATATAATTTGATCCTTAAATCCGGGTAAGAAGGAACGAAATTATCGTGCATTTTACGGTTAACCCGGTAGAGCTGTACGAGGCTCAGACCAAGAAAATTATAATGGAAAAATTACAAAATTATTCTTTGGAGTCAGAATAATCGTAAAATAATAGTATTTTGCACTCTCAATTAATTATTACTTTATTTATTCTAACAATATTTCACGTGCGAAATAGGAATTGAAATTATAGCGATGTTTTTGTCAGAAACTACCTAAGCTTTATTTACAAACCTACGCAAGCAAAAAAACGTAAAAGAATCAATTTTTACAATTTCGTAATCCCCCATTCTCCCGAAAAAACCAAGTGCCACAAACGAGCCAGAAAAAAAAAACAATCCGTCACTCGTCCGCGCTAATCGCGACGACAGCCCGCAGGATCTCCCGGGCACCTCGGTGTCACGCCTCGTCAGTCGTCCAGCCTCCTAACGACGCGTCCCGTAATCGCGGAAAATCTCTGCCGCCGAAGTCGACTCCCGCGTGCAAACGGAGCGCCGCGCACAAAAGAAGAGAGGGGGCGGGGACGCTCCCCCGTCAGTTTATTCCATATTAATAATTTTATGCACCCCCGTGGGGGTGCGCGCAGCCGGAATCGCATTCGACACGGCGAAATTGCCCGGGGCCGTCAAGTGACTCGGCTAATATCTGTTTAATTAATTCGCGGTGGGCGAGGGCGAGGCGCCTCGACTGCGACAATATGCTCGAGGCGGCGCGTGCCGGCGCTTCCGGGCGAGGTGTGCAGCGGAGTCGCGCTCGAAGGATCATCTCCGTCGGGTGGCTGTAGTCGCGCTAATCAGATCAGAGCGGATTGACTTGAAGAGGCGTCATTGATCTGTCAGTCAAGTGGAGGCCGGAGCTATTTAGCTTGCAAGCTTTAGGCGAGGCGCGGGTTCTTTTAGTTCGGGTATACTGAGGGTCTAAATTTTGGATGAAGTTTATTTCGTTTTAGTATACTTAAATTTGATAATAAAAAGATTCGCTTTTCAAAGTTTTGCTTTCAATTGATCTTGTCGATTGGTTTGAGACTCGTTATGATCTTTTGTCTGATCATTGTAGATCTTACATCCGGAGTGTAAGGGGTTTTGTGATGGGAATTCGAATAAAACTTACAGTTTTGTATGTCTAAATATGAAGGAATCCAAAATATGAGGGCCTAACATTCAAAATTTTCGTGGCAGGAGGTCCCTAAAGATTACGTTACTTGACTACGATAACTCTGCTTTCATAAGTCCTAAAAGGACACCAAAAAACTAAATTATAATCCACACGATTTCTGTTTTAATTCTTTCCTTCTGCATCAGTAAAAATTTCCAACAGGGAGGATTATTATTATTTTTTAATTTAATAAAATTAATATTTTTAAATCATGATTTAGCTCAGCTCTGTTAAAGGATTTTCGCAAATGGAATAATTGCACATAAATATTGTTTTTTTAATATTTTGCTTATCATTTGACGTTCAATAGCTTATTATTTATCTATTCATTACCGCATACTTTATTACGTAAGTGTTTTTGTAATATTTTGAATTTTCAATATTTTGTATTTTTTGAATAAAACATAAATATACGCAGAACGTTTGGAAGTACTAAGTGAATATGTCAGGATAATGATCAGCCTCGAATCCCACCTACCGTGGTGCTATCGACCAATCGGGCAACGTCTGGCAAGAGCTTACCCCTCTTTGCGGACCAATGGAAAGGCAGACCTGCTGCGCACGTGCTACCACAACGAAGTTGTTATATCAAGTACGTCGTATTTATACAATTTATTCGACAAATATATTTATTCGACAGTAGGAACAATAATCTTTAATGACTATTTTTAAATTGAATTTACATAATAAAAATAGAGGAAAGTCATAAGATAAGAGCTGCATGTTTATTATGATGTTCTTATATAAGTGAAGCTATTCATCAATTAATCAATTTAACAACTGCGTTGCCATACGTACAAGATTTTCCAGCAAAGAAAAACTATCAGATTAAACTGCGCGGTTACATCTAATGTGCAGACATAATTTGAAATTAATTAATTATTAATTCCTAAGCTTTGTATTTCAAGAATTTTCCGTTTTGATATGACAAGTGTATTCATAGGAATTCAAAGAAATATTTTAAATTAACAATATCGTACAATGGATTATCCATTTGGACTGCTTATCACTCTTAAAGTATTCCTTAGTGATTTATTGACAAGTACAATGTAATAACTTATTTTAAAAAATTATTGATCGTTGTACAGCTATACAGATATAAATTTTCATCAAAAGCAAATATATCGCAGTAATATTATGCGTCGACTAAATTTTTTCAAATAATATTGGCTTGGAATGTCACAATTAACATTGCAGTTTTTTGTTCCATTCAACAAATTTTTTAGTTTAACAACTAATTTACACCGGCGCACATTCTTTAATCTTTGTGCCTCGGCATCAACAATTATCGTATTTTAAATACTGATTTAACAAAGTGAAAAATCGAAGGATTGCATCCCTTCATTATTGATTTAAACAAGCAAATTTTTCAAGAGCTATTTGAAAAAGTTTTACATGCGCTAGATTGATTTTCATTTAAAATAAAATTTAAAAAAGCAGTTGCACTTTCTTTTACAAAATTGCTCATATATATGATGAAGAGAATACGGTTATTTGTCTAATGCGTCAACTTTTTATCAACCATACACTATTTTCTCCGAAAACGAACTTCTTTACGCGCAAATTGAATTCAGCCAAACAAAATTTCAAGGAGCATAGTTTAACTTTGAAAAACAGAAACTGCGCAATCGGAATCCCCGTGAAGGTGCACCAAATCCAACATATAATTTATCGTTACGCAATATTAATCCGAGGACAAAGTGGCGGGGCGAGGGGGAGGCCGCCGGCCGTGGAGAATCGCCGTAAACGCGGGGGTTGAGGCGCGCGGCGCTCCTGAGCGAGGGGGCGTGTCCGCCGGCGTGATTCCCGATTCCGCGGATCGCACCCCCTTCAAAACACTCGCGAACGTCGCACTGACGAGGTCGGAACGAGACTCGCTCCCTGTCGGTGTCCCTACGGCGGCTCGTGACCCTCGACCCGGACACTCGGTACCATCGTCGCCGAAGCCTCCAAGTGACCGCCTGCGGAGACTAACAAGTGCGGGATATGAGCTACCCCGAGCCGCTTTGGGAGATTAACGGAAATCAGGCCCCAGTAAGTGGAATGTTACTTGTGATTTGAATCTTTGTGGTGTTGGGCGTTTGTTGGGAAGATGATCGTAAATACGGTTCGTTTGGATTGTGTGCCATTTAAAGTTGAATTAGTGAAAAACCACTGCAAATAGTGGAACTGGCGGAACTGATTACTGAACAGTGACGCTCTTCCGACTAATTTTTTAGTGAAATTTCATTAATTTTAGTGATTTTTCGCTAATTTAACTTTAGATAGTGATTATCTGTAGTGTTTCTTGTTTTTTTTTCTTTCTAAATGAAAACAGTGAAATTTTGTTGAATATAAAGGTGGAAAAGACTTACCCATTCCTTTAGAGCTTTAGTATGATCCAGTCTTTTATTGTAGGAAAAAAAATTGGCAATTATACTATGTACAATATAACAACAGCTTTTTTTATTACTTAAAAAAGGCTAAGTATTCATCTGCAACAAATTTTTATGCTACGCCCTAGTAAAAAGTAATAAAAATTTTCTTTCTTACACTGAAATATAATAAGTGTTCATTGTAAAGACCCAGACATTGGGTCATTTGTTGTTAAAATTTCAGTCTAACTAAAGTAAAGCAGATCCATTTTATTAATTTTCGATGAAATTTCATTGATTTATGTGAATCAATATAATATTGAGTACCTCTTAGATTTTCTCTTATTTTATACATTTTCATAATTGTACTTAAACGCGTTAAAGTTGGACTATCCGCAAATTCGGCCAAAGAATGCATTTTTCATCAAAAATGTTTGCCAACAAAATTTTTTTTTAACAGATAAACTAATTCTGTTCCTTGTTATATAAGGAAGTGAAAAAACTTTAATTGAATGAATGCAAGACCGAGTGCGCAGTGGACTTTTTAATCAAATGCTTATTTTTAATAAACAAAGAGAATTATATCAAGTAATTTTAAATCAGAATGTTTAAAAAATGTTAGAAATTACGTTTTTTATGTTCATTACCAGAAGGTTAAACATTTTTTGTAACTGGGTGTTCATACAGTAGTACTTAGTAGTATTTATTTTGTATCTAGCGATAACAATAGAGAATAATTTAAAGAAATATAATTTCTTGCTAAAAAGGTGATAACAACAACGACGGAGATGTCCCAGTACGTAGGAAACGAAATTGGTTCCTATCCGATGTGGGACAGTTCGGTTCTCTATCCGACGGCACCGCCGCCCGCCCATCCGCATGTAAACGAGCATGGGCTTTACAGACAACCTTGCGCGCTTTTACATCAAAGGTAAGGTATATTTTATATTTAGGCGTTTACTATATTTTAATTTAGCGGTGAAAATTAGCATATTTGACAAATAAATACACCCTCTCAGGAAAAGCATTTTGTGTGATTGATTCGTGTGAAAAATGTACGTTTCATGAGATTCTAGCGAAAAAATGAACTAATAATTTTGTACTTAACATACTTGCGTATATTTTGCTTGTCGGGATTACAATAGATCTTTGGCATTTAGTCGTAACAAATGATCTAGCTAAAAAAGTGGAATAATAGCGCCAAATTTCCAAAAGTTCATTCCTTCGCGGCAAAACTTCTAAACATGCTTTTCTTTGAGGTAGACTCTGAAGTATCTCAAATTTTTTTGCAAGAAAAACGAAGTGTGCTTTTCTTATTTAAAAGAAATGCAGTAAGCTTCCAATCTCTGATGAATGGCTAAAAAATACGACGTCAGAATTTGCAAGAGATAAATTTAATATTTCGAAGTTTTAATTTCATTGAAAAAAACGTAGTAGAAACGATAAAATGAGAGTACAGTTACTGAAAGCTCGCGCTAAGCTTTTTGAGTCTCCCCCACACATTACTGTAAGTAATACAGAAGTAGCAGAAGTTTTACTTGCTGTTATCAGAAGATTAAAAAAAAAAGATTAAAAGTATCTGAAGCTACAATCAAAATTTTCACAAATAAATTTTATTTCGACACTCGAATCAATAGACTTTTCAATGTTAAATCAGCGCTTCTTTATTTAACTCCCGCGTAAGTGTGAAATCAGAGTTTGACGTGTTTTTCTTATATGAAACATGTTTGAACTGCATCATATTTAAAAGTTGAAGATATACTGGATAGGATAAAGTTTATTGATTTTTTTCTCAAGAGTGTCATTTAAATTTTTTCTAGGTATTTTTTTTAACTCGTATTACACTATTTATATTGTTTAACGACCGCAACGCCACTTTTTAAGACAATCTGAAATGTATGAACAAATAATTGCTACGGAAAATTTTAACATAAAATAAAAATTTGAAAGAAATAATAAAGAAAGACGGCGAGTATGACACCAACATATAATTTAATATTTGCTATTATAGAAAAATCTTCACATTTAGTTTATAAATTCAATTATTTGACACATAGGCACGGAAAATTTAATAAAATAGTTTTTTCGCTGTTTCAGTCGGTACCCGCAAAATGGCCGTTCCTCCAACATCCCCTCCTCCACGACGAAGAAGCCCAGACGCCGAGTGGCGACGGTGTCGCAGAGGAGGGCTGCTAACATTCGCGAGAGGCGACGAATGTTTAACTTGAACGAGGCGTTTGACAAGCTCCGACGAAAGGTGTGTCAACTAATCTTTCACTTATTACTGATTTATGCTAATCAATTCGAGTATTGAAGTCAACAGGAAAATAAAAAGTTCGTTTATCTTTGAAATATTCCTTACCCTTTGAGGTATAAATTTTGGGGATTACCTTATAGTTTGCAAAAGATTGAACAAGTACAAAAGATATTTGCTTGACACACAGATTTTTTGCAGGAGTACGTAATTGAAAAATGATAAATTTCTATTTTCAGCAGTCGTAAAGTAAGCGGTAGCGTGATGTGATTGAGAAGTCTTATTGTAAATCACCAATGTACGAAAATATTTGCTTTTTTTATCAGAAAACTGCTTTAATCTAATTTAATCAAGAATAATTGCCACCGCGTCGGTTTATTTAAGAAACAGCTGATGTTCGCGAATTTTAAAGCGATTTTTAAATTCGCATAATTAAAGTGAAACCTTTAATTCGCAGGTACCAACGTTCGCTTACGAAAAGCGTCTGTCCAGAATCGAAACCCTTCGCCTGGCCATCACGTACATTGCCTTCATGGGCGAACTGCTGGGAATTGAGCCGAACAGCTCCAAACAGGACTACATACCAAGAGAATATTACCTGCCCACGAGTTAATGGTCTTATTTGTTAGTTACAACTCAATTTTTTACATTTTCATTGTTTAGTAATTAACAAAAATAATTATTGCATTAATTACAAATTAATTTTGATACTTTTGTTGCAAAAATATTGTTCATTCTCTCTAAAGTTTGTTTATTTCATTTGTTCCGGCGAGGATTATTGGCACAGTTAGAGTTTAAAAATATTGTTAGTTCATTTGTGCAAGGATTTGCGTCAATCCCGTTGGGCTGTCTCAAAAACGGCTTATCGAATTTAATTCTGCAAATACTCAAATGTACGCTTATACGAAAACGACAATAAAACGGAAAGTTCCGTTCCCGGCTGAAAATAGAAATGTTGAAATAAACGTTGAACATGAACGTTGAACGTTGATAAAACCTTGATTTGGCTTAATTTTCATTGTTTATTTCAATGTTTCGTTGATTTTCAATGTTTGTTTCAACATTTCGTTGTAAACGTTGATTTTCAA